>CAOLHI010002801.1:0-226014 GCA_948474755.1 Ctenosaura bakeri | reverse complement strand
GCTTTTCTATATAGTTAATTGCTCACTGCTCTTTGAGTGTGTGTATATTTGTAAGCGTGTGCGTGTGCATGTATTTGCAGACTGGTGTGCAGTAATCTAATAGGAAAGCCAGTGTGGCATGCTGGGACTGTTCCTTATGTCTTGGTTCACACATCTGTGCAAATAAACATCTGTATATGTGAACACACACACACACACAAACAAATATTGGGATTGGTTACACAGGCATGGTTATATTATGCACTGCACCAGATTAAGGTGGGCAATTCACTCTTGGATAGTCTTTAAAAGTGATCTTACCACGCTGCTTCCAGTTCTGCGTATGGCGGGGTAAGGTGAATCTTCTCGCCAGTGGCATTAGAGAAGTTTCTCGCACTGTGTGACAGGAGTCGATCCATGGAAGAATGGATCACAAAAATCTCATTTGATATAGTGAGATCGAATTTGGGGCTACGGAGAACCGGTACCTTCTTTGGGTTCCAGACAATACATCCAGCGGTGTTTGTCTCAGAATGGAGAAGAAGAGGGGATCGTAGCAGCTATTGCCGCACAAGTGCAGCTGTTCTACTCCAGTACAAGACCCGCCGCAGAATTTTAAATGGACTAGATTGAACTTTTGGACTAGGAGATCTACAAGGATTGGACTTAACTGCCGTGACTTAACAGCTATCCTGAAGCTATCATGGCAAGAGGCACATTTGAAAAGTACCATATGAGAAACTGTCTGGAACCATTGGGATTCTTATGATGATTCTATATACTGCCAAGAGAGAATAAGAAATAATAAAAAAAAATTAACAGAGAGAGAGAGACTTAATATATTGAAATTTACTAAAGAAACAAAACAAATTATCTGCATTTAATAAAAAGCATGGGAAGATGGGGAAAGATGTATGGCAGAATGAATTTTCAGCGGAGAACTTGACGAAGTGACACGAAGGAGAGTGACAGGCAGAATGGCGGATTAGAGCGGCTGCTATTTCAGCATTGTTGTTGTTGTTGCTTTTTTCTCTTCGGTGAGAGTTTTTTCTTTATCTGCTCTCTCAGCGGAAGGTATAGATGAATGTTTGCTTTGAACTACTTTGGTATAACTTTTGGAAGATGAGATTTCTCTTTTGATTTTTTTTTTTTTTACTTTTTGACTTCTGGATATTTGGACTTGATTTTCTATTTCTGATTATTGATTTGCTTGAATAATAACTCGCGCTACAGACAAATCAAAATGGCAATGACTTTGGGACTAAGAAAGAGGTGGGACTAAGACATTGTGACGGAGTCCCCTTTGGAAGAAAGAAGACTGTTCTTTGAATTTCCTGCAAAATTGGAATATTGGGATTTATTTGACCTCCCCTTTGAGAAAATGCGGCACTTTAATGAGAGAAAGAAAACATGAAGAAGTGACAGCAACTGGAGACAGAGACAGCGAAGGAGGGGAAAGAAGAGGAGGAGCTAGAAGCATCTTTGTAAAATATATACTTATATTTGAAAATAGAACTTTGTATTAAGGATATGAGTATTATATATTAGGATATAGATACTATCTATATGATAGGATTCTTTAAATCTGGGGGTTTAATATTTATTGACATGCAGTAAGTGTTTATTAGTTTGAAATATATATATAGTTAAAACAAGCACTGAAAAAGTGGCTATTAGTTTGTTAAGAAATATTTAATTATTTAAATAATATTGCAGAATATATTGTGGAATATATGAACTGATTTACACTATTACATATGAATTGATTTACATTATTTCTGCCTTGAATTGACCTACTTGAATTGATTAAGTATTTTATAACTTTCTTAATGAACTGATATATAAGGAATTGATTTGATTAGATACCTCATAGACACCTTATAACTCCCTCTGGAATCAATTAATATATAAGGATTGATAATACTGATATATTTATTACTGAAATTATTTTAATATATATAAGATTGAACTCTATAGTTAGATAATACTGAAATTGACTGAGGACTATTTCTAGTTACTAATGCATTTTCTATACCTACCAAATGCAATAAGATATTTGATTGTTGAAATTAATTGTATATCTGAATTCATAAGGATTTAATTTGCCTTATTATATTGCCTTGGTCATATGAATTACTTTAAAATTTGACATTGTATAGATATTTAGATACTGCATAATTACTAATCATTGAAACAGTAGCTTGATGGAAACAAGGAGAACAGCTAAAATGGCCAAGCAACAGAGAAGTTCCTCCATAGAACTTGGATTAAAACACTTTGAACAGAGTAAAACAACATCTCAAACTTCTACTCTGAGACAATTAGAACAAAATGCTGTGTTAGAAGAAATTACAAGGATGAGATTAGAGATGAAGCAAGATATGAAGGACTTAAGAAGTGAAATAAAATTGGACTTTAAAAATGAGTTAAGGGATATAAAGAGATCGATGGGAACATTAACAGAAGAACTGAAAGGCACCGTTGCAAAGGTTAACAACTTAGAAGAAGAAGTTAAAAAGCTGGAAGATAGGTGTGAATCTTTATCATTGGAACATGAGAAGGATTTAGATGAAAGAGCTCTTCTGAAACTTAAAACTCGAGAAAACTATTTGCAAATAAGAGAACTCAAAAAAACAAGATAAGGAGGATTTGTGTGATATCTTAATTCCTGCTTTGGCAAGCTTTATGGAAATGCCGAAGCAACAAATGCAATGGGAAATCGATAGAATATTCAGAGTTGGATCATCTATGATTAAAGGGCGAGATTATCCCAGAGATATAGTGATAGCCTTTGTGAAGAAATCCACCAGAGATATTACAATCCAACAAAGCATGAGAAAATCTTTCAAGATCAGAGATGAGAAATTATTACTTTATAAAGACATTACAGTGAGAATCCTTCGAAAAAGAAGAGATTATAATTTTTTAACTGCTCAGCTCAGAAGAGGAATTTCCTACAGATGGGGCAGATTGGAAGGCTTATCATTTCATTATAGAAACAAAATTTATAATATTAACTCTGTCCAGGAAGCAAAAGAATTTTGGAAAAGCTTTGAAAGAAGCTTTCAAGACTCTAGGAACTCCGGGAGGTCTAGGAAGAAAACAGAAAAGGAGAAAGGGAAAAGAAAAGAAAGTCCAGAAGGGGAACCAGATGAAGAAGGAGAGAACATATCTCACACCTCCAAGGAAGAAGGGAGAGAAACTGATATACAAGAGGATCGAGAAATAGAAGAAGGAATAAAACTAATGGAAGAGGGGAAACAGAAGGAGGGTAAACAGCAAGAAAATCTAGACAGAGAAACAAAACCACAAGAAGAAAAGTAATTGAACAGTATCATATCTATCTATATACTTAAAAGGGAAATGAGAGATTTGAAAATCTTGTCTTGGAATATCAAAGATATAAACACTCCGGAGAAGAGGAGGAAAATATTCCATTATCTAGGGAAAGGAAAATACGGTATAATATGCTTGCAAGAAATTAGAATTAAAAAGAAAAAGTGAATCTGATATGCAACAAAAGATTTGGAAGAGAATTTGTATCAGCTTCTGAAAAAAAGAAGAAAGGTGTGGTAATCTATGTTAACGATCATATCAACACGTGAGAGATATTTAATGATGAAAATGGCCACTATATAGGACCTGAAATAGATTGGTTGAGCCAAAAAATACTTTTGGTAGGTCTTTATGGCCCACATAATGCCAAAGATAAATTTTATAAACAGTTGGAGGCTCAAATACTAGATCAAGAGTGTGACCAAATAAGTCTTTTGGGGAACTGGAACGGAGTGATGGATAACCATCTAATCACAGTAGCAGAGATTATAGAAGCAATACATCTAACTAAAAACAACAAAACTCCCAACCCAGATGGTCTCCCAGCACTGTATTATAAAGCTTTTCAAGATGAATTAATGCTGCCATTTCAGGTGACTATGAATGCAGTCTTCGAGGGGAAGATACCAAAATCTTGGGGAGAAGCTTATATAACTCATACCAAAAGAAGATCGAGATCCACTTTTACCTAAGAACTATCATCTAATTTCTTTACTGAACGTGGATTACAAAATATCCACGTCTATATTAGTGACCAGACTAAAACATATACTAAAAGATATAATAGGGGAAGAACAGTTCTTATCAAATAGACACCTCAAAGATAACATGAGATGCGTCTTAGATGTGATTGAATATTTCGAATGCCAACCAGGAAGAAAATTAGTACTCCTCTTTTTGGACACAGAGAAAGCTTTTGACAGTTTGAGCTGGGACTTTATGTTCAAAATTATATCAAGATCCCAAGTTGGAGATAAATTCTTGAATAGCATAAAAACAGTTTATAGAAATAAAGAGGCTCAAATAATTGTGAATGGTGAGAAAACTGAAATAATTCAAATTTTGAGTGGAACAAGACAAGGATGCCCTCTATCCCCTTTATTATTCATATTAGTTATTGAAATTTTGATTAAGTGCGTAAAATCAGATGAATTGATAAAGGGAGCTAGAGGACATGCATTTAAAATACTCACTTTTGCAGATGATATTGTGGTAATATTAGAAGACTCAGTAAAAGGAATTGAGAATTTAAGAAGACTATTAGAAAGATTTGAAAAAGTTTCGGGTCTTAAAATGAATGAAGATAAATCAAATATTTGGACAAAGAATATAAATGGAGAGGAGGGGAAAAAATTGAGTGTCTATACAGGATTTACAAGTCCCAAAGTGAGATATCTGAGAGTATACTTAACCAGGAAAAACTCTGATCTATTTAAAAATAACTATGAGAGAGTGTGGAAAGAAGTTAGCAAAGATTTCCAGAACTGGGGAAAATTGAAACTATCTTTGTTTAGGCGTATTGCATCTGTAAAAATGATGATCCAACCAAAGCTGCTGTTTCTGTTTTAAGCTATACCAATTATTAGTGACATGTCTATCTTTAAAAGGTGGCAAAAAGACATCTCCCATTTTATTTGGGATGGGAGGAAACCAAGGATCAAATTGAAAATAATGTGCAATGCCAAGGAAAGAGGTGGATTAACACTCCCTAACTTGAGACTTTATTTCCACCCATGCTGTTTAGATTGGTTTCGAGACTGGGCAAAGTTATTGAATAATAGGCTTTTGGCACTGGAAGGTGTTGACTTAGCTTTCGGTTGGCATGCATATATAGGATATAACAAAAACATAGTGCACAGTGATTTCAATAACCACTTTATAAGACGACCAATATTGAAGACTTGGAAAAGATATAGATCAAGGATATACTTTAAAACACATTTATGGCTTTCACCACAAGAAGCATTTTATAAGAGAAAATATTCTGCAAGACAAATGGATAACATACAAAGATTTAACAAAAATCCAAAGTGACTCTGTTATACTCAAAACACAAGAAGAATTAAGAAATGAAAGAATAAACTGTCATTGGCTGTTGTACAGACAGTTAATTGAAAAACTAAAAATGGAGATGAAAATAAATGGCTTTCAAATTGAAAAAACAACCTTTGATGAGATATTTTTTGAGAAGAACTTCCAGATAATATCTGCAATTTATAAAATTTTGTTAAAATGAGATACCAAAGAGGAGGTTGTTAAAGAACCGATGAAATGTTGGGCTCAAAATTTGGGCCACCAAATTGACCTGGAGAATTGGGAGAAAACTTAGAAGAAAAGACTTAAGTACACAGCATGCCAGAACATAAAAGAAAATATTTATAAAAAGCACCTGGGGTGGTATCTTCTTCCCAAAAGACTGGCAAAAATATATACAAACTGTAGCGATAAGTGCTGGAAGTGTAAGAATGAACGAGGCACTTTCTACCATATGTAGTGGACGTGTCGAAAAGCTAAGAAATATTGGAAGAAAATATACCCGCAGATTGAAAAAAATTTAGGTTTTCATTTCCACATGTCACCACAAATGTATTTATTGGGTACGCCAGAAGATGAATTAGATAAGAATTATAGAGAAATCTTACTTTATATGACAGCCTCTGCAAGAATTAATTATGCTAAGATTTGGGAAAAACCAGAAATACCAAATGTAGATGACTGGGAAATAAAACTGTTTGATATGGCATTAATGGATAAATTGACGATGCTACTGGGAGGGATCCCCCTTGGTACCTTCGTTAAGAAATGGGGTCCAGTTATACAACATTTTAGAAACAAATGGGGAGTTTTGTTGATAGCAAGCTTTCTTGACTGATGAAGGAGATATGGTTAAAATGGTTAAAATTGGTTAAAATTATGGTTAAAATTTACACTGATTATCCTAATGTATTTAATAGTAGAGTCCTGATGTGTTTAAAACTGTAAAAACAGATCCTCATTTATTATGTATGTATGTATATTTTTTGCAAAGACAGTCAGAAGCAAAGTTCAGATGCGGAAGATAGAAATGAAGATCTAGAGTATATTAGTAGATTAGGTTTGTATCCCTATCTGTTGTACCACCTATTTATTGTATCAATCACAAAATGTTGTTTTATTGAAATGTATTTTAAATTAATTAAATAAGTAAGTAAGTAAGTAAGTGATCTTACCACAAATACTTACACACACACAAAAGTATATCACAACTATACTTCCAACACTGAAATAGTAGTCTATGCCAAGAAAAAATGGAGATGACAAAAGATTGTCATATAAGGAGGAGGCTGGGGGGGGCATTAGGGATTTTGGAAACACAAGAGCCTCAACTTTCAGTTGCCTGGAAGAGGCCATGTGAGAGCCAAAGAGATACATTTAGGATCAGGCCAAGAATAGTGATACCATCGAAATCTGCCATGGTAACCACTGGTCCTGGATTTTCCCCATTCCAAAATGATGCTATCTTTGCCATGCTGGACTGCCTCGTCCCAATGGAATTTGCGGTCAGGTTGGGAAGGATCCACTGCCCTCACCATTTACAGAGATATTTAGGTATGTTCATGTGTAAAATAGTGAGCTACTTTTGAAAGTGATGAATGATGATGAAAGAGATGTCAATAGAAAAGAGAGGGAGAAGAAGCACATTTTTACAGATACAAATGCATACAAATGGCTTTGCAGAAACATGCATATCATTTTGCACATTATTTTCTGGTGAATATTACTAGCATTAGAAAAAAAAGATTTAATATGATTGTTCTGAAGACAGCAGAGATGGTAGGAGCACCTGACTGCCTGTAACACATATGGTGTGCTAAAAAAATTGAATTTTACATCAATCGCCAGGAGAGAAAAAAGAAGCATTCAAGTCAGAGGTGGTATCTTGTTTCAGAGAAAAGGAAACAAGAGGGCTTCCTTTCTTGATTTTTCATGGTTACATAAAAACTCACAGTGGACTCAAGCTATCCTGGCTTTTAGACACAAGCTGCATTTTTTTTTTCTGAAAGGCACTGAGGAAGACAACATGATTTAGTTCATCACCCTCCCAAAAGATGAAATCACCAAAAAAATTTGGACAGAAAGGTGATGATGAGAAACCATAAGGTGTTCTTCAGACCCTGACACCCTACACAGAACACAGGCTGGGCTAATCTTTTTTTTTAATAGAATGGAATCATTCAGTTTCAGTGTAGAATGAGCTTCTCTTGGGTCCTTGGTTACTCCAAAGGACAGCACTGGCTCTACCACTTGACAGAGTGAAGTGGACACCCCACACAGCTTATTTCAGGTATCAGAAACAGGCAGTAAAATATCTGTTGTTGTAGTTGTAGTTGTAGTTCTAGTTATTACAATGGAGATATATTCTGGATAGCCTCCCTTGGGATGAAAATGGCTTGGCAAACCTTAGGTATTATGCATTTTGATTGCTTGTACAAGGGGGAGTGTCACGATATGTAAAGGGTTAATCTGACTTGATGCTGTGCTGCTTCTTCTGACCTTGCCCTTTAAGCACAAGGGTGTAGACTGAGATAAGGCTATGCAGCTGTATGTTAAATGTTTAAGTTGTAATTTATGTGTTTGACTGAGGCACATATAGAGTACCTAATAATGTACAGCTGTGTGGAGTGTATATAAGCTGTTTGGAAAGCACTCCTCTTTCTCTCTCTTTTGTCTTCTTGCCATGCTGGTTTGTATGTTACTCTGCTGTTTTTATTGCTAAACTTTATGATGGGTTTTTGCTACGTGCCTTAATTGTTACCTGCAACAAACCTATTTGTCTTTTCCTTATTGTGGTGTGAAGTGGCTGCTTTCTCCAGGTTGTAGTTTATGCCAAGAGGTATTTTGGAGGTCCTTGTTTGCTTAAACAAGTATGCCAGTTTTCAGGCTCGTTAGGCAGACAGCCGACAGGGAGCATGGGTATTCTGTTATAGCCAGGATAGTATCTTAGGCCAGCTCTGTCTAAGGCCATTTCCGCAATAGCCTGTTATAGGGTGATGATTCCACTTTCAACATCCTCTGGAATCCTGGGGTTTGCAGTTTCGGGAGGGGCTGGCCGGCCCCTCCCGAAACTGCAAACCCCAGGATTCCAGAAGATGTTGAAAGTGGAATCATCACGCTATAACAGGCTAGTGTGGAAATGGCATAACAAATATAGATAGATAGAGGCAACAGGACTGCAAGGTGGAGGCAAGTGAAGGTAGCTAACTAAATAAGAAGTTGCATCTAAATGTTTTAAAATAAATAAAATAAAATAAAATCTGCTCTGTACTTGATAGCACTCAGCACAATGCTCTAGACTTCTGACTTGCCAACCAGGAAGGCAAGTTCAACAGATTTAAAGGGAAGGTCTAATGCAAATATGGTGGATATATATGAAAGAAAAATAATGTCTCATCCAGAATCTCTATATTAGCATTCCACAGCCTAGTGATATCCAGATGGGGCTGCACAGACCACCAAAACTGCCCTGAAACAAAAGATACCCTGAACTCCACTTCTGGTACTCAAAAATGAAGAGGGTATATATTAAATGGGAGGGATGCAACCTATTTAAAAGATGAATTGTATTTCTGAGGGCTTCCAGAAGAGCTGTTTCAGTATGTAGGGACAGAGATAGAGAGTTCTGGAGAGTCTTATGGGTTCAGGGCCAGAAGAACAACATTGGGGTAGGAATGCTGCCCCAGGGCCTTCCTGTCCTGTCCCCTTTTCCACTCCCTACATCTAGAGACCCAACATCTCAGGATCCAAGGCTAGGGAAGCAGTGGCAGAGCTTGGAGTGTGTGGAGGGGGGGGCGGGAGAGGGAGGGGCTATGTTGTTCAACATAGTGTGGCTGCAGTGCATGGGAATCTTGCCGTGGCACATGGGGTGTGGCCACAGTGCGTGGGGTGTAGTCACAGCACATGGGCCATGGCCAGGGCATGCGGGGGTGTGGCTATGAGCCAGGATGCCCCAAAAACTTTGCCGCCTGGGGCAAAGCGCCCCCACCCCCCCATTCCTATGCGATGGTGGGGAAGGGTGGTCTACAGTGTTCTTCAAATGCACATGCAGCTTGTTAAAGATGAATGAGTTCTGACCACCTTCCAGCAGTGGTAATGTTCCAAAGCAATGATAAAGCTTCTTGGTGAGTATAATTGGGAGGTGGATGGGACTGTGAATGTGTGTGAGGTGGAAGCATAGCTTCAATTGCATGCTTTTATTAGACACAGTTCAAACATGTTTCAGTTACCTTGTCTTCTTCTTCTTCAGGGTTAATTAGAATGCCCTCTCATAATTGCACAGGAAAAGAAATACTCGGCACCACCCAAAGACATTCCAAGGTGCTGCAAGGCTCACTGCAAAGAAAATTAGGTGCATTAAAGTGTTTGTGGTAAACATTTGTCAAGTAATGTTAATAAAATGGGTGAGTGCAGTTACCGTGCTTGTGCAGTAGCAAACTAGAGATTATATTCTGAGAGTAAATAAAAAAAGGATGTATGGTTAAGGTATAGATGCAGTCATACATCTTTTTTTAGGGAATGCTGAGCCAAAATAAGGCTTATCACCCAAACAGTTCTTTATTTAAGTTCTGCTCAGGCATTCTGACAGGGAAAAAAATGAATGTAAGAAAAAAGGGAGCACTCTAGCTTTGCCAAGACCACAATCATTTCTAGTATCTTCTACACATGGAGGATGACTTTCTGAAAGACAAAAGCTTACTTCTCTCTGCAGATGCTCTCCATATGGTTTCAACCCCCAGAAAAGCAGGTTTCCAAATTACACTGAGAGCCTCCAAAGGCAAAAAATATTCTCCCCTTCAGAAAATCAACCTCCCCATATTGAAGGTGCCAGAAATGCATGAGGCAAAAAGGCCATTATGATTATTATTATCATTATCATTGTTATTTATGTAATAAAAGTGTTCATTTATTGCTTTTATCCCCCTCTGGGCCCTCAAAATGACATACAGTAAAATATCTTCATTTATGCTGCTCTTTGGCCATTTCCTCCCTACACTGTCATAGTGCTATTATTCCACTTTCAACATCCTGTGGAATTCTGGGGTTTGTAGTTTCCTGGCTGAGAATTCTAAAGGCCCCTCCCTAGACTGCAAACCCCAGGATTCCATAGGACGTTGAAAGTGGAATAACAGCACTATAGCAGTGTAGGGCAGAAATGGCCTAAGACTGTTGTTTTCTTAAAAAATGTAGGTAGTAACATGCAAAATATTTTTATATATTTATATAATTTCACATTGCTGGTATTCTGTTTTACTTTTTATTGATTTGGTTACATTTTACTGAATTCAGGTGTACTTTATTGAATTTAATTTAAAAAAAAAAATCAGAAGAGGGACCAGTCCCTGAGCATTAGTACAAGGCTAAACTCTGAGATCTTGGAACCCTAGGTAACACAGCTGTTTCCTCTACAGCCTGCCCCATCTCTTCACACATTTTTCTTTAAAAAAAGAGTATGCATGAAGATAGCACCTGGGGGCCTTCTGAGCTGTGGACATCTAGACCCCTATCATTACTCCTGCTGTAGCATAGCATAACTTAACTCCTACTAGAGATGAAACAATGTTTGCCAATAATAATAATAATAATGATGATGATGATGATGATGATGATGATGCTTTAAATAAAAATCAATCTCTAACCCAGAAGTCAGCTTGTTACCCACCTATGCTTGAAGGGGAGACCACAAGTGTTTTGAAGTCCTAAGAGAAAGTTAATAGGGTTGTTTGTTGTTGTTTGTTGTGCGCCTCCAATTCATTTCTGACTTATGGTGACCCTAACATGAACCTTTCCTAGGGCTTTCTGGGGATGAGAATGTGTGATGTGCCCAGGGTCACCTAATGGGTTTCCACGGTCAACCAGGGAATTAAACCTTGGTCTCCAGGATCATAGTCCAATGCTCAACCAGCACACCAGCTGGCTCTTTTTAATAGGGTTACCTGTTCTCCAATCTGGTAGTATATGTTAGAAGGCTCACGTAGAGGATTGCTTTGGAAGCCCAAGGGGAAAACAGAGAAAGGCAATGGGTATATAACAAAATTCCTCTTGTACAGAAAAAGGAATTACTTCTGGCATTCTTTCCAGCCTCAATTCAAGGTGCTGGTGTTAAAGTTTACAGTCCTGAAAATAGTGGGTCCTGGTTACTGTAAGGAATGCCTTCTTCCATATGTGACTTCCTTCATATTCCACTTGTTGTATGAGACACTACTTGAGATACTTTGACCTCATGAAGCCATCATACAGCCACAAGGTCAAGAAAATGTTCAGTGGTTCTACTCATCTTGCCACCAGAAATCCATCAGACCGTGACACTGTATTGTTTTATCCTCCAGGTAAGAACTTGATTCTTGTAGAAGACATTTGATTAAAAGGTCTAATGCAACCTTTTAGTCCCTGTGAGTTAACTGCACTTTTGATAAACTCATTGTGTTACTTTTAAGGAAGGCAGTGTTACATTGTTTAACGTATTTCTTACTAGGTTTGTACATGACTTCGATTTCCCTTTCAGAGAAATATCCTGATCAGATTTTAAAATAACAAAGAATGGGCTCTTAGTTTTTCTAAGGTGTCATGTTGTGGCTCAAATATCCAAATCTGAGATTAATAATTCAATTAAGGACAAAAGTTCTTCTCCCACTTCTCATGGCTAATTGGATGTGAGAATCATATTTCTGAAAGTTACTCTCTGAAGGCAGGCGTGGAGGAATGCCTGTTGAACTTCTTCTTCGGGTGAGAAAAAGAAGTTTATATGAGGGTGTGTGTAGAAACTTTTCTGGCCAAAGCCTTGAAGGCATAACCTTTTTGGCAGGTGATATGGGGGAAGAATGGAAGATCTTCAGTAATTAAGCCAGACGGATAGTAAATAAAAGACTCCATTCAAGGCAATACAGAGTTATTAACAGAGCAGGTCAGAAAGATGCTTGTTTGGAAAGGCAAGGGTCTCTCCACATGTTTTTCTAAGGCAAAGTTTAACCCCTTCCCTTCTTGTTCACTTATTAGAGCACTTAAGGTGTAAAGATCTGTCAGTATAAAAATTTTTATAGAGGCAAAGAAGTGAAATAAATGTATACTGTATACATGTACTGTATACATAATGTATACAATGGAGGGATCAGGGACTAAGCTAGAAACCACAGGTTCATTCACTAAGAAGATTACATAGACAATTTCCCCTAGATATGTCTGGCCTGGATGTCAGTGGTGCCTGAAATTCCACCTATGCTTTGCTAGAAGTGAAATTGAGCCTTGCATCTCCAGTTATAGGCTATCATTCTCCACTACAGCAGAAATTAGGGGCACTTTGTCACAAATGAAATAAGCAGTTTGGTGCCTGCTACTCCTTCATTCATTCAAAAACCTTTTTTTAAAATACATTTTTGGCTGGTGTGTGTGGGAAGGGTACCTTAAAAGATTTCCATGGGAATGCTTGCAGGAGAAGACTTAGAAACTCTGAACATGTACTGAGTTTTTTCTTTCTTTCCATGCATAAAGAGCAACGAGATCAACAGCAAAACTGGGATAAATGGCAAGGACACATTATCCATGCCTTCAGGAGCAACATGCACATAGGAGTGGCTGCAACAATTGAAATGAATTTTGCCAGACGAGTGAACTTTTATTCAGAATTTCTCAGCATCAGGAGAAAGAAACAGTGGTGCAATTCTACAGACTGGCTTTGTACATCCCTTGCCTTCGGTGAAGGTGCCAAAAAGTTCCTGGGTAAACCCTAGAAGGACAAAGCTTAGGGAAGCTTTAATTCTGCCTCATTCTAGCCAATCCAGTTCTCATTAAATTGATGGGCTGTAATTGTAATACTATAATGGTAGTTAACCATCTGACTCCGTGATCCAGAATACATGGCTTTCAGTGAGACATCTACTTGCACTGAATATACATATAATTAGTTAGGGAGTGCTGGAGAATCATGACCTTGATATTTCATCAACTTCTCTCTCCCTCACCCCCCGCATCTCAATTTTAGGTTCATCCAAAATATATAAATGATTCCTGATGCTGCAAATATTTGCCAAACTCCTTCACATCTGCTAATCCGTAGTTGACAGGTGCCGCCTGGAAGTGTCCGTTTTCATGCTATGCTGTCCAGCAAGTTGCCCAGATTTATCACAAACAGTAGCTTTGAACCCAAATCCTCAATTAGCATAAAATTACTATAATTTAACCACAGTCATCACAGCCGACAGCTTCTTATTTCAGGATGACTGGCTGACTGCTAGATTGCAAGCAGCATCAACCAGCCTGGCTAACAGTCTAAAAGACAGGTCTTAGTGTGAATGGTTCCTTTAACAACAAACACCACAATTAACAACTTTAGATGCCTTTTTCTGTTACAGTACTACTGTGGTGGGGAACAGGAGGGGGCTGCCATCTGGAAACCCTTTGATGAGGGTGACCCAGCTACTCTCCCTGCCTTGTTTTTGGTCTCCACAGGGGATTCTTTTATCTCACTGGTCATCTAGAGCAGTAGTTCTTAACCTTTTCTTTACCAGAGACCCCTGTAAATATAATTTGTTGCCAGGGACCCCCAAGATTTAACTCAAGATTTAAATATTTAAATTTAGATTTAAACATTCAAATATTTATTTATTTATGGCTTCTGGAGACTAGGATTCAAAGCTCTGCTCAGATATTACCCTGGGCAGGTCACATTCTTTTAGTCTCAGAGAAAGGCAAAGGCAAACCCCCTCTGAACAAATCTTGCAACAACAACAAAAAACCTGTGACAGATTCACCTTAGGGTTGCCACAAGTCAGAAGTGTCCTGAAAGCACACAAGAACAAAGTGCCACTGACAGGGAGAGGTTCTTTCTAGTCATCATATCTTTCACCTTTGAAACTTATGGTGACCCTAAGGTGAATCCATCATGGAAGTTTTGTTGCCTTTCCCCTTCTCTGAGGCTGAGATAATGTGACTTGCCTGAGGTCACCCAGTGGGTTTCCTTGGTCTCAAATCAAGAGCTATAATTAGGGCATGCATACATGCTTGCTGACCTGTCCCTTTGGCCGGGGGGGGGGAGACAGCAGAGGGGTATGTGTGCAGGTGCTGAAGCTGTTCTCTCATTGCAAAAAAAAGGGAAGCAGTCTGGGTGCATGCACACACTTGCCACCATGTCACTTGGTACCCATACCCCTTGCTGCTGCATCCCTGATGAAAGGGACCCAGCTCCAAGCACGTGCATGTGCCCAAACTGCTCCCTCATTTGCAAATGAGGGAGCGGTTTCAGCTCCCAAATCCGTCTGCTGCCACATCCCTGACAAAAAGGACACAGTGGCAGACACATGCAGGCGCCTAAACTGCTCCTTCGTTTGCAACAAAGAGAGCAGTTTCAGCACCTGCACACACACCCCTCAGTGCGGCATTCCTTTTGCTCATGCTGCTGTTTGTGTTCAGCAGCAGGGCTTTGCAGATCCCCAGCGAGGGCTCCATGAACCCCAGGTATCTGGATGAATCTAGACTAAAGTTCTCTATAAGATTATAGGGTTATGTATCATTCTGTTGAAACCCTGTGTACTGTAGCTGTTTCAGTGTGGGATTAGGAGCCCAGGGTTCAAATCCTTGCTGAGTGATGGAAACCCACTAGGTGAACCTGGAAAATCACATTCTCTTAGCTTAAGATAAAGGCAATGCAAACCTCCCCAGATTAAATCTTGCCTCCTGCAAATCCATCCTCTTACAGACACATCCTAAGTCTGAGTTGACTTGAAGGCACTTCATACAAAGAGCAAATCATCCTTTATACAGAGAATGAAAATAGACTGCGAGCCAGAATCCTACAGATGAAAAGGAAATGTTCTCCTGCTGCAAAGTCCATGTTGCAGAGGGGGGAGGTGAGTTTTCTCTGGGCCTTTCCACCCTACATTGTTATAGGCAGAAAGCTCTTTGGCCTCAGTAAACTACCAACTCCAGAATTCCACTGGATGTTGCACTATAACAGTGTAGTGCGGAAAGGCCCTCTCTCAAAAGGTTTCCGGATTACAGATGCTTCTGATTTCCAAGGAAGTGGATATGTTCTATTCATTTGTATAATGGTGAAGAACTCTTAGTGCAGAGTTTGGGAATAATATGTTACAAGTAAAACGTTGCCTAAAATGTGTCCAGGTCAGGGCGGTAAGGATGGTATAACAGCAAATAATATAACAACTATTACTAACCATTCATCTTTTGCCTGCTGTGTAATGTTTGCTTATTTCTGAAATGTAGCGTAAGATGTCATTTGCAGGTACTTTGGACATTTTTCCATTTCTTTTTTTTTCAAAAAATAATTTTAAACACCTCAAAAAATAATGAACGATGACAGCAATGCTGGTTCAAAAAATTAATGAGTAATGGCCAATGGCTAACTTTTAACAAAAAGCAAGATGTCAAGCTATATGCATTTTTTAAAACCTTCCAGCCTTTGGTCTAGCATAAGTAAAGCTAATAAGATGGAGAAGGGAAGAAAATACAGCTTAGATATGAACCCTAGAACTAGGCCATTCAAACATTCCTCAGTTTGGCCAATATGGACATGTGAGTTCTTACCCAGTAAACATGCTGAGATTCTGAAAAGAATTCCTAGTTTATTGCCATAGACAATATATTTGGTATCCTTCCTCTTTCTAATAGAGGATTGCAAGGAATATTTCTTGTTGATGAATATCTGAGAAGAAAAAGCAGTTGTAGCAATTGAAATATAGATATACAGCATTGAAAATTTAGCTGCCTCCACATTAATATTCCAAAGGAGCTGCTTTCTGATCAAAGTAGATCAATTAAAGCCATTAAAAGAGAAATGCGTGCAGTGGCACTGAAAAAAATTCAGTATGACTATATAAGCACTGTGACTCTGGCACTATGAGTACAGAGTTAATTGTGGAAATGTAGGAAATCCATTTTTCCTTGGGGGGAAAATAAAAGTGTCATTAATTAAACAGAAAACAGAACTTTGCAAATTCACAAAATACTGGGACACTTCCAAATGATGAGCTTTTAGCATCCCCACTCACTCTTCTTCTGTTGTGAAGAGCACAAAGAATTGCAAATGACTTTCCAAACTTTGCTGGGTACAGACAGTTATTTTGGTATGTGAATACAACTGTGGCTGTATCTTCACACAAACGCTGTATCCCAGCTCCATTGCATGGTATCCCTGACACAGTTTGACCCCTTTACCGCAACACACTCCTGTTGTAAACCAAACTGAAATTAGTTTGGACAGCTGCAGGAGACCCCTATTACGTAGCCACATCTGTGCAAGGGGGTTTTCTACTGTGTGCACATGTTTACTGTATCGGTTTATGTCCAATAACATGATCACGACAGCGGCGAGTTTTTTTATTCCTGGGAAACAAAAAGGAGACAAGTTCCATATATTAATAAGTGGTCAACTGTTTATTCCTTTAAAAAGCCCAACATTTGTTGGCCTATATGAAAAAAAAGATCTTCTTCAGGGGCAAAAAACAGAACACAAATACAAATCTATTATAAATATTTAAAAAAACAAACAGGACAACACTGAATTAATCCTATCCTATAAAACCATAAGATTACATTGCATACATTACATACTACTAAACAGAAATTTCTGGAGTGATAGACACACTCTCCAAAAAACTAGATAATTAAGTATAAAAAGAGCAGAGTCTACAGTTTTGTTGTTGTTATTTATACATATGTCAGATAATCATTCAGAAGGAAGAACCAATGATATGTGCTGTAATCAGTCACAGGGACATCTGATCCAATTTACCAGGGCAATTATTCAGTTTGCTGATGATTTTATGTTATAATCATTCTATATTTCTTTTATATTAAAGATTATTAAGTCCAGATCAGGTGTGGGAGGGAGTCGTGGTCCAAAAAAAAAAATTTTTTTTTTCAGATTCTGTTTCATCCAGACTAGTGAGTTTGCTAGAACTATATAAAACAGGAGGCCAACAATACATGTAATCCTGTCATTTTAGCGATGTATTTATCTTTTAAAATCATGCTGCATTTTTATACCCTGTTGTTTTTTTTACACACTCCTAGAATGGCACTGTTAAAAAGTAAACATTAGCATGAAAGTACTGCTGGTTTTACATTCACAGTAGTAATATAGTACAGTACTACAGTAGGAGACCACATGAGTGACCATGGTGGTAAAAATTGTTGTCAGGAGGCTCAGTGATCCATTTTTCTGAGATTCAACTCAACTGACCTCAGTGGAAATATATTTCTGAACAGATGTGGAAGATTCTGGCATAAGTGATCAAAACCATTTCAAAACACAATGAGGACAATACTAGAGGGGAATGTATGTGAAAGAGAATTGGATTAAAATACATGATTAAAATTGATCCTGCAGAAAAGGATTGTGGGTATGTAGAAGAGAGAAACTAGATTTCTCCCATGCACAGATCTTTCCTGTAAAGTCTTTGGATCTTGAACACCAAAGTACTGAATCTCACTGTTTGGTCTTCTTCCATAGAGCAAGATATTAAAGTGAACTGCTTCTTACATAAGAAGAATTAGGGTGGCAATGGAAACCTAAACTGGGGATAGGGGTTGTCTTGAACTCCCTTTCCTTCAGGATTTTGAAAAAGGGATAATCACCAGGCCCAGGAGAACTACGACAAGATGATTATCAGCCTGAATTGTAAATGAGTCTCCTGTAATTGGAATGTGAATTCATAGATGACTTTGAATCAAGTGGAAGATCCCACTGGCAAGAGGTAAATGTCAATTTTTGCCAATTCCACCCTTCTCTGAAATGATTCCACAGTTTTCTGCTGGGCTTCCTAACTCTTTGGGGTAGATTTTGAGGGACATAAAGGGCTGCAGAAGGAAGAAAGAATAAATAGAAGTTGTTTCCCCACATTCACAAGTAGAAGTGTCCCATATGTGAAGCTCAATTAATGGAATACTCTAGCTTATAGGTGCAAACTAATGATCTAAAAAGTGCTCAAGCTTTGGTCCCCAAATGTTTTGAACTTCAGCTCCCAGAGGCCCTAGGCAGCAAACCAATGGTTATGATTTCTTGGAGATGAAGTTCAAAACATCTGGAGTCTAAAGTAACCAAATACCTAAAGTATGAGATCCCTTGATCTAAACTACATTCTTTGAGCATTTCTTGCAAGCTGAACCTTAACTTACATCTACATTTTGTGCTGCTTGTTTCTTTTTTCTCTGGTGTGTTAAATTCATGCCTGTTTTGACAACTATATTAGCAAATAAATCCAAGAAACAATTCAATGAAGAATGGAATCTAATCTTCCCTCTTTGGGAATCCAAATGGGGGAAAACAGCTAGGAATGGGTTAAAATTAAAAGACTGAAGCTAAGATCAAAGAGTTATAACCACTCATAAATAATGTAATAAAAATGGATTTTGAAACTTTGAGAGGTAAGAACCTTTTGACATAGCTTTAAAATGTCTAGTCAAGTTAGGTTTATTTTGATTTACTAAGTAAATGTTAAATTTTGTAGGTCATGTGCTAGATAAGATATAACTGACTACGAAATAAGAAGTGTAAATAAGGGAAGATCATTAGGTGTGTATCTATATTTTATTTCACTATATATCTATATTTTATTTTATTTCACTGAAATTATGCTGTAAATTAAGATCTTGTTATTTATTAATTTTTTCTCTTATTTTTAATATATTGTCTTTATTATTGTTGTATGTGAAATTGGCTTCTTTTGTTGTTATACAAACATTTATGGATATATCTTTTGTTTGAAGTTCCTCATATATATATATATATATATATATATATATATATATTCTTTTATCTTTTTTAACAATAAAAAGAACTTTAAAAAATTCATGCCTGTTTTAAGAAGTTACTGTTTTGACTACAGTTCCCAGAATCCATCAGCCAGTAGAGGAATACTGAGAGCTGTAGTTCGAAAAGGTAGTTCTCTGAACTCTGAGTCAAGCTACTTATAGAATTATATGGTAATTTTCAGAAAGACTCATTAGAGTTTGACCATGGTTGAATTCTGTTTCCAAACATAGAAACTGTCTAGGTAAAAAATATTGTTGTTGTTATTATTTATTCATTTTCCCTGTTACTGGGACTAAAGGCAGCTTAGAAATATATGTAATTTTCTAGGAAGGTCACAGCAGAAGACACAATTCAATGATCAGACAACACACTCTAAAAAAAGAGATATTCTCTAATAGCTTTGAAATTCGGCAGGTAATTCTTTGATTGCTATTTATTAATCAAAGTTCAATAAGATATCCAAGAAGGAACTTGACTGATATTATTCAAATACTTTATACATGGCCCATCAAAATGCAAGGCACTATCAGGAATAAAACAATGAGATAAAACATATTCATATTCTAACTTAATCTCAGATCAGTGACAGCAATAAGTATCTAATAAAATGTGCAATAAAGCTATCAATAAAAAATACAATAAAATTACCATACTTATTGTTGCTTCTCAAAACACATGGTACCTATAACTCAGATATGAGACACCACAATGCAACCTAATTCTCACTTTGTAAGTTGTTCTTCTGCTTAGTGCTGTGTTGTGGCATCCTGCAAGGTTCTGTCTTTGTCCCCTTTACTGCTTAAATTGCTGGCAAAGATCATCTGGAGATCTGGAGTTCAACTTCATCAGTATGCTGATGACACTCAGACACCTCTCTCCTTTCCATCTGGTTCCAGCGAGGCTGTGAAAGTTCTGAACCAGTGTCTGAAATGAGGGAAAGTCTGGATGTGGGCCAAAAAAATGAAGCTTAATCCAGATAAGACAGAAATGTTCCTGGTCAGCCAGAATGCAAATGAAGCGAAGGAAATTTCAGCCTGTTTTGCATGGGGTTACACTCTCCTTGAAGAATCAGGTTTGCAGCTGCAGAAAGAGAAAGCCGCTTGGGACACTTGCTTTAGTCACCTTGAAACTGGTCTCTGTTCAAGTTCGGTTTCTTTTTAACATGCAAATGAATGTGCCATTCTAGGTGAAACGTGTAGCTCAAAAGCAGGGATAGGGAACTGTAGAGGGGATTGGGGTATTTTTCACCCCTGCCCTCTCCCTGGGGCCACATCAAGTCTTCAACATGGCCAAAAGTGATGTCACATCAATTCTGGTTTAATTTATGGATGACGGGGAATGCATTTTTCTACTATGTGGGAGTTGCCAGGGTACTGGGAGGGTGGCAGTGCTGCCTTTGCAACAATTTTGAACCATTTTTGGCAAAACAGGTGCCAAAAAAAATCACCTGTGTAGGGGTTTTTTTGTATGGGTTTTGGATGCAGTGTGTAGGCTGCAGAAGGCCTCAGAGGCTGTGACATGGTGCTGTAGGGACCGCGTGTAGCCTAGGATGTGCATTTTCCCCACCGCTGCTCTAAAGGAACAGCTGTGCTGCTCAAAAAAATTGATTCATGCAAAAGTTGTATTTAGTTAGTCAACATAAAAAGCAACAGATAACAACTGGAAAAGTAAAATGGGTAGTCCAATTATTTGTCTCTTCTACAGTCAGAATCCTTTATCATTTTTCTTCCCCTTGCCAAAGGTGGTATTATTATTATTATTATTATTATTATTATTATTATTATTATTAAATTCACTAAAGCAGTTAAAGATGTTTAACACCAGCATGGTGCAGTGGTTTGAGCATTGACTTATGACTGTGAAGAACAGGATTCGAATCCCTGTCCAGCCATGGAAACTGACTGATGGCCTTGGACAAGTCATACTGTCTCATCCTCAGAAGAAGGCAAACGCAAACCCACTCTGAACAAATCTTGTCAAGAAAACTCCATGATAGGTTTGCCTTAGTGGGAAATGATTTGAAGGCACACGACAGCAATATCAACAACATCCACCACCACAACGTAATGTGCTCATGACTGTTTCATATTCACAATCCCTGTATAGTTTGGGGAATAAGCAGGGACTGTGAAACTCCCCCGGTCCTTACTAGGTGGGCAGCAGCTGCTGCCATCAATGGGCAACTATACCCGTCTTCGTTGGGAAGCAGGTGACTGACCTTCCCAAACACTTCTTGTGTAAGCAATTTCTGGTGTGAGAGAGGGAACTGTGACAGGGATGCTGCTCCTGCCTGTCACATTAGAGATTACTTACAGGAGGGGGAAGAAACAGCAGTCTGCTGTGTCCCAATCTACAGGGGAACAGACCCACATTGCATTCAGCAGCTGCTGCCCTGCAAGTGGGGATTGCAGGGGTCAGACTAAGAGACACTATTTAGTTACCTACCCTGGTTACATAGCCCAGTAGATGATAACAGAATTCTACCCATTATTATTGTTATTTTTAAAAAATGTTTTATTGTGAAAACAAAACAAAACAAAACCATAACATGACAAACACAAAAGTGAAGGGAAAGGGGAAAAATGCTTACGGTACATTTCTATTTCTCTCCGAATTCTTATACATAGTATTACTTATACAATTTCCCAGAGGAAAGAGCAGAGGAGAGCTGGGCCTGTGAAGACATCCTAGACCAGGTGTGTTTTACAGGCTTGTTTTTTTTGCTGTGCTTGTTTTTGCTGTGCTTGTGGGGCCTTGCTTGTTTTTGCTGTGCTTGAGGGGCCTTGCTTGTTATTTGCTTGCTATTGATTGCTGGCTATTGTCCTGGCTGTGGGCTCTGCCTGATCACACGGTCTGACTAACAAGGGGGAGGAGGCAGCTAGCGGGGAGGAGCTTTATTAGGAGCTACCAACGGGCCTCTAGCTCATTTCCCAGAGGAAAGAGCAGAGGAGAGCTGGGCCTGTGAAGACATCCTAGACCAGGTGTGTTTTACAGGCTTGTTTTTTTGCTGTGCTTGTTTTTGCTGTGCTTGTGGGGCCTTGCTTGTTTTTGCTGTGCTTGAGGGGCCTTGCTTGTTATTTGCTTGCTATTGATTGCTGGCTATTGTCCTGGTCGTGGGCTCTGCCTGATCACACGGTCTGACTAACAAGGGGGAGGAGGCAGCTAGCGGGGAGGAGCTTTATTAGGAGCTACCAACGGCAAGAGCCTTCGGCGCGCGCACTTGAACTCCTTTACTTTCTCGAGCTTCTCCTGTACTACTCTCTGTAGTTTCAAGGATGGAAGGAGAGGGAGCTGCTGTAGTCACCTGTAACACTTGTGGCATGTTCCTTTTCTTGCCACAAGAGGTTCTTGGATACACCTGCACCAAGTGCAAGCTGGTCACCTTCTTGGAGGAGAAGGTTCGCCAGCTGGAGGCACGAGTTTCGGATCTCCACCTTATCAGGGAAGGGGAGGAGTTTTTGGATAGGGAAGAGAAGACCTACCGGAACTCCAAATACAAGGAGGAGCTGCCAGATCAGGAAGCCAGTACACAGCGCCAGGAAACGGAGGCTTGGGCAAATGTTACACGGAGGAGTAAAAGGACCAAAAAGGTAACAGAGACTCTTAACCTACACAATCGCTTTGATGTACTTGGACTTACAGACAAAGAGGAGCACTACGCAGAGGGAACAGAAGGTCAACAAGAAAGAATCCAACATCGGCAACAGGAACTAGATCAACGCTCCCAGCCTCAGCAGAATGCTCAGGCAGTCCTGGTAAAACACGCTTATCGAGGAGCCCAGGGGAAGCCTCAGAAGAGGCGAGTTCTGGTTGTTGGGGACTCTTTGCTAAGAGGAACTGAAACAGCAATCTGCAAAACGGACAAGCTCAATCGAGAGGTCTGTTGTCTTCCTGGGGCCAGGATCAACCACGTAACGGAGAGGCTAACCAGGCTATCAAACCCACTGACTATAAGCCCCTCATTTTGGTTCATGTCGGAACCAATGACACTGCGAGGAGCAGCTTAAACCACATTGCAAAGGACTACGAACGTATGGGGAGAAAGCTTAAGGACCTTGGTGTGCAGGTGGTCATTTCGTCTCTCCTCCCTGTTCAAGGATACGGTGCACGTAGGGAAAGGGCAATAGTAGAGGTCAACAACTGGCTCCACACATGGTGCCGTCAACAACGGTTTGGGTTTTTGGAACATGGCCTGAATTTCCATGAACATGGGCTTCTGGCGAGGGATGGGCTGCACCTCACAAAACTTGGCAGGAATGTTTTTGCTAACAGTCTTGCAAGGAAGATTAAGAGGTCTTTAAACTAAGTTCCACTGGGGAGGGGGACAATATTATTCAGGGCAAGGACTCAGAGAACACAGGGGTAAAAGGCCCAAATGATATTGGACAAGTAGTACAAGTGGCCAATGGCGGGAGGAGTAGAATCAATAGTACAGGACTTGCAGGAAGGGCCCAGGGACTTAAGTGTCTCTATACTAATGCAAGGAGTATGGGAAACAAGCAGGATGAGCTTGTACTCCTAGTACAAGAAAATAAATACGATTTGATAGGCATCACTGAGACCTGGTGGGATGAGTCTCATGATTGGAATACAGGAATAGAGGGGTATAGCCTGTTTTGTAAAAATAGACCAAACAAGAAAGGAGGAGGAGTAGCCTTGTATGTCAAGGATGTTTTCACCTGTGAAGAGATCCAGGACTTAAACCCAGAAAGCCAGGTCGAGAGCATTTGGGTAAGAATTAAGGCAGCGAGAAACAATAGGAATATTCTGGTGGGGGTTTACTACAGACCTCCAACCCAGGCTGAGGACTTGGATGACGCCTTCCTCAACCAAATGACTGCACATTCAAAGAGGAGGGATACAGTAATAATAGGAGATTTCAATTACCCGGATATATGCTGGCAGTCAAACTCTGCCAAGACAGCAAGGTCCAGCAAGTTTCTTGCTTGTCTTGCAGACAACTTCATGGTCCAGAAGGTGGAAGAGGCCACAAGGGGATCAAATATTCTAGATCTGGTCTTGACCAACAGGGATGACCTTGTGAATGAGGTAGAAGTGGTTGGATCTTTAGGGGGGAGTGACCATGCCCTGTTGGAATTTAGCATTCAGTGGGAAGGAGAAGATAAGGGTAGCCAGACACTCATCTTAGATTTTAAAAAAGCGGACTTCTGTAAACTTAGGGAGCTGCTGGCTGGAATTCCGTGGTCAGGAATAGTGAAAGGGAAAGGAGTTCAGGAGGCATGGGAGTTCCTTAAAAAGGAGATACTGAAGGCACAGTCTAAAACAGTGCCATTAAGGAGGAAAAATGGAAGGCATCTGAAGAAACCAGAATGGTTGACTAAAGAACTCTCAGCTGAGCTAAGAGTTAAGAGAAACATGTATAGGAAATGGAAGAAGGGGGAAACCACCAAAGAAGAATTTAAGCAAGTAGCCAGGAGATGTAGGGAGGAAGTCAGAAAGGCTAAAGCACAGAACGAGCTTAGGCTGGCCAGAGACATTAAAAACAATAAAAAGAGTTTTTTTAAATATGTCCGCAGCAAAAGGAAAAAGAAGGAGACAGTAGGGTCGCTACGCAGAGAAGATGGCGAATTACTCACAGGGGGAGAGAAAAGGCAGAGCTACTTAACACCTTCTTTGCCTCCGTATTTTCCCAGAAGGATACAAGCACTCAACCTGGTGGTTGGGGAGCAGGGGAGGAAGCAGAGGAAATGAGGCACATAATAAGTAGAGAGGTGGTACAGGAATACCTGGCCGCATTGGATGAATTCAAGTCTCCAGGGCCAGATGAATTGCATCCTAGGATATTAAAAGAGCTGGCAGAGGTCATTTTGGAACCGCTTGCTATAATTTTTGAGAAATCTTGGAGGACAGGAGAAGTTCCAGCAGATTGGAGGAGAGCAAATGTTATCCCCATCTTCAAGAAGGGAAAAAAAGAGGACCCAAATAATTATCGCCCAGTCAGCCTGACATCAGTACCCGGAAAGATCCTGGAGCAGTCAGTTTCTAATCACTTAGAAAGGAACGCGGTAATCATGAGAAGTCAACATGGATTTCTCAAAAAGAAGTCATGCCAGACTAATCTTATCTCTTTTTATGATAGAGTTACTAGCTTGATAGATGAAGGGAATGCTGTGGATTTAGCATATCTCGATTTCAGTAAGGCCTTTGACAAAGTTCCCCATGACATTCTTGCAACGAAGCTAGTAAAATGTGGGCTGGACAGGGCTACTGTTAGTTGGATTTGTAATTGGTTGACCGACCGAACCCAAAGGGTGATCACGAATGGCTGCTTTTCGTCCTGGAGAGAAGTGACTAGCGGGGTGCCACAGGGTTCTGTCCTGGGCCCAGTGCTGTTCAATATTTTTATCAATGACTTGGATGAAGGAATAGAGGGCATGCTCATCAAATTTGCAGATGACACCAAATTGGGAGGGGTTGCTAATACGCCAGAGGACAGGATCAAAATCCAAAATGACCTGGATAGATTGGAGAGCTGGGCCAGGGCGAACAAAATGAAATTCAACAGAGAGAAATGTAAGGTCCTACACTTAGGCAGAAATAATGGAATCCACAAATATAGGATGGGGGACACGTGGGTGGATAGCAGTACGTGTGAAAGGGATCTAGGAGTCTTCATAGATCACAAGCTGAACATGAGTCAGCAGTGTGATGCGGCAGCCAAGAAAGCCAATGCAATTCTTGGCTGCATCAATAGGAGTATGGTGTCTAGATCGAGGGAGGTACTGGTACCACTCTACTCTGCTTTGGTTAGACCCCATCTTGAATACTGTGTCCAGTTCTGGGCACCCCAATTCAAGAAGGATATTGACAAGCTGGAGCAAGTCCAGAGGAGGGCGACCAAAATGGTGAGAGGCCTGGAAGCCATGCCCTATGAGGATAGACGTAGAGAGCTGGGTATGTTTAATCTGCAGAAGAGGAGGTTAAGAGGGGACATGATAGCCATGTTTAAATATTTGAAGGGATGCCACGTAGAGGAAGGAGGGGACTTGTTTTCTGCTGCTCCAGAGGCCAGGACAAGGAGCAATGGGTTCAAGCTGCAGGAAAGGAGATTCCACCTGAACCTCAGGAAGAACTTCCTGACAGTCAGGGCTGTCCAGCAGTGGAATCTGCTGCCTCGGAGTGTAGTGGAGTCTCCTTCCTTGGAGGTTTTTAAGCAGAGGCTTGATGGCCATCTATCGGGAGTGCTTTGAGGGTGTTCCTACATGGCAGGGGGTTGGACTGGATGGCCTGTGTGGTCTCTTCCAACTCTGAATTTCTATGATTCTATGAATGTTATAAATCATACTGGTTATGTATATTTTAATTATATATATCTAAATCTCATTCCCACTATACCAGTTGTTATTAATTATATCCATAATTAACATTTTAAAAATAAACTATTAGTAATTTCATTCTTATTTCTATCCTTTTCAAAATATAATATTCATAATTTCATTCTTATTTCTTTCCTAAACCATAACTATCATTATTGAATTATTCTTACTACACTACATATCAATATACTATATATATATTTTCACATATTCAACCCTAAATTAAACCTATTATTATTATTATTATTATTATTATTATTATTATTATTATTACATCATCATCATCATCATTATATGTATAAATATTATATATTTAGGATTCACGGTGACCTATAACAACTAGAGCAAACATAATAAAACATTTACACCTACAAAAGTTAAAAAGCAATTAAACCATCAAAAAAGTTAAACCAGTTAAAACAAATTAAAACAACCACACATAAATATCTAGCATGACACACAAGGCCTGTTTCCTCTTCAGAATCAGTTCTCAAAGGCCTGCCAGAATAAAAGGGGTTTCACCTGCTTGTGGAAAGACAGTAAAGTACTTGCCCATCTAGCTTCTCTGTGAAGAGGATTCCAGAGCTCAGCAGCGGCCATCAAGAAGGCCTTCTCCTGCGTTCCCACTAAATGTACCTGTAATTAGAAGAATGTTATTTTATAAAATCCGAATGTTCAATTTTTTTGAAGACTAAGAAAGAAGGTTTTTTTGTTGTTGTTGTTTTATCATCATGATTTCTTTTAAAATTTGGCCAGCTATTGTGGCTCACTGTCTACTTAGTGTTTTTCTTTCTCTTGACCTTCGTAGCCACCATGAATGGTGCATAGTAGAAAGGTAGGATATCAACTCTCTTTACAGAATAAACACACATTCCTAGCTTAGTCAATTCATACGTACAAAACAATCATCATACCTCAACTGTGGAGGAGGAAAAAAAGATTTGGCTATTGAAAATTGTACATGTGATGACGAGACTCTGTGATAAGACCGTAGAGGATGGTGGATCATGTGAATCATTTTTTTAAAAAATCCTTCCATATAAAAAATGAAAATGTCAGGGAAAGGGTTCTTCTTAATGACCTCTGATTTTCAAAGTGCAGGGCAAGGCTTGGGAAGAAATTGTGTGGAGGAGTGTTTGACCATGTCTGGCCCTGTTCTGGAGCCAACGCCAGGGGAGAGAAGATGCTGAAGAAAAGAAGCACAGCCAGAGCTGATCATCTTGTCACCATGACAACACAGGTTGTATCAGGGGAACTCTGGCTAGAGTTGGATGAATCAGCCTATTGTTGGTCCATGTCAGTTCTTCGTATGTTCATCAGTACGTCTGTTCTGTCCTGTTTCCATACTGATGTGCATTTTTTAAAAATCCACATAAAATGGAGTTATAAATATAAGTATGCCTTTTCTTCCAAAAATACAGGTTAGTAAATGTTATTTATAGCCAAAAAAAAATTTACAATGCATTTTGGTATTTTTTTGAGCTGAGAACCACACTGAAAAATATAGAGACCATTTCTGCACCTTACCCTTTTCCATCGTGGTCCCGGTGTAATCCCGACAGACCATGTCCTCAACACTTCCCTCTATACCTGGCCAGCTGCCTGCAGATGGGAGAGTGAGCAACACGCACCTTCCTTCCGCACTGCAGCCAGCCTCTTTGCCATGCTGCACTAGGGAAGGAAGTGCCTAGATCACACTTCCACCCATTCCACATGGCCACCAGTGATGGGAGCGCCATGCAATCATGGGCCTTTAACAGATTTTTTCCATTAATGGAGTAGTCTGTTGTCATGACAGGTGGGGATGCATTGGCAGTGGGACTGCGACAACATGCAAATACATGATCACTGCCAATGCATCCCCATTGCAGGACATCATGCAGAAATGGCCACGGTGTCAAATCCAAAGGATAAATATGTTATGGTTCATATATCAGGAGATGTGGATCATGCCAGTGTTCCTCAGAATATGAAAAGAACAGATTCTTCAAGTATCTCTAATGCTGGCCCCTTTGGCAAATAATGGAGGTGCATTCAGCCATAGAAGAACTGGGGAGGAAACAGGACGTAGATGATAACTGGTGAGGGAGCAGAAAAGGAAGAATTTAAGAAAAAAAAGGAAGCATTTAAGTCAATGGCTGCCAGTCCAGGGAAGGTTGCAGGTTACTAGGGCTTGGGAGGTTACTTTAAAAAATAGTTACTTAAAGGTGCAAGTCTCAGGCCCAACAAGTAGCTGCATTTTTTGATGCAAAGCTTGACTTTCTAGTTATTCAAAAATGCCGAGGCACAGGTAAGCGAGCCCAAACACACCTTGTAACTACAATGAAAGTGACCAGAAAGCAGTTACATCACAAAGAGAATGACATTATGGCTTGATAAGTTACAATAATATAACCAAGGCCATTTCTGCAGTGACTGTTATAGTGCTATTCTTCCATTCTCAACATCCTATGGAATCTTGGGGTTTGCAGTTTAGGAAGGGGCCTTTGATTCCATAGGATGTTGAAAGTGGAATAATAGCACTATAACAGTCTACTGCAGAAATTGCCTAAGTTACCCTTTCATTATTGCAGAAAGAAGCTCGTTATACGTAGTTGGTTACTTGAAACTAGTAACTAGTAACTTACTTGAAATAGTAACTTCCAGTCTCTACTCCCTACAGAATCCTGCCATCCCATTCTGTCTGAAATAGGAAGCAGGTGAACCACTTCATCTGTTGTTTG
This sequence comes from Ctenosaura bakeri, assembly GCA_948474755.1. Taxonomy (NCBI): domain Eukaryota; kingdom Metazoa; phylum Chordata; class Lepidosauria; order Squamata; family Iguanidae; genus Ctenosaura; species Ctenosaura bakeri. The sequence continues at coordinate 196,840 of CAOLHI010002801.1, read as the reverse complement.
TAAGTTTAGGCCATCTTTACCATTTAGAAATGAGTGGCTGAGCTGATAACAGCCAGCATTAGTGACAGCAGTTTCCATGGGGCTGTAGTGCCTTCAATGAGATTTTCCTACAGAAAAAGAGATAAAGGATAACACACATTTCATCTGCTCCCTGTCTTAGGCTGGCAAGAGAGAAACAAGGGGACCATCTCCTTGAGATGTAAACTCTCAACTCTCTCATCTTCACATGGGAAGCTAAATAATTTTCTCCCCTCTTGGGGGAGAAAATGAATATTTCCCCAAAGTATTCTCCCATATTCAACCATCCCAAAATGTTGTGTAGGAATTATTCTGCACATAAAAACACTTTGGTGTGTGTGTGTGTGTGCAAAAAAATTATTCCCCCACCCCCACCAGGAAAACCATTTTCTGCATAAAAGACAGGAGAGTTTGTGTAAAACAAATGTGTTTTCCTCCACAGAATAATTCCTGCACAACACTTTGTGACATAGAATAGCAGGAGGAAACTGTGCAAAATTTTCACTGGTCTCTTATTCTTTCTGATGGAGTTTTCTAACTGTTAGGAAACCAGTGTTTTCTTTTGTTTTTTTTTAAAATCTGGGAATGAATATTTATGACTATTTTTTCCATCTCTACTTTTAATGTTCCAAAGTATCAGGATTAGGTAACAAACGACCCTCTAGATACACCTAAAATCAGGAAGAACTTTCTGATGGTGAGAGCTGTTCAGCGGTGGGATATGCTGCTTCGGAGCGTGGTGGAGTCATGTTCTTTGGAGGTTTTTAAGCAGAGGCCGGATAGCCATTTTCTGGGGGTGCTTTGGGTGTCTGCTCCTGCATGGCAGGGGTTGGACTCAATGGCCATTGTGGTCTCTTCCAACTCTATAAATTCTACGATTCTATGATTCTAGATGTTCTGGACAGCAATTCCTGGCTATGTCAGGAATGGCTACTGTGGGTAGCAGTCCAAGGCCATTTGGGCAGTTACTCATTCCTTACTCCTGTAATAAGCTGTTTCAGTATTTTTGGCTTAGGGGATCAAGAGATAGCACTTTTAAAAGAATCCTCCTCCCTTGATATAGAACACTGTCTGATATGTTTGGCATTGGCTATTTTCAATTGGACACTGGAAGTACCAATTGGACACTGGAAGTTCCAATCAGAGTGCATTTAGAATGCTGTGGAGGATCCCATATTGGGTACCTTGCACACTGTTCAGCACAACAGTCCCTGTTGAGCCTGTGTTGATTCTAATGTGGATTGAAAGAGAAATATATTCCTGTTTTCCAAGTTAAAATCAATGTTTAAACATTAATCAAATGCAAGCAAGGTTATAACAGCTGCATGAATTTGCAGATAGCCACTAAAGCCCATCTGAGAGGAGTAAATATAAACAGAGAACTTCATCCTCAGATGAAATAACATCTTTCTGTATCGATAGGCGTGCAGTCTTTTTACCTGACATAGTAAACTTTTTCTTCGCTTCCTCTGAGACTGTTCACATCACTGCCATCTAGTGACTTTGGAGCAAACAATGGGTTTGAATCATATTTTTCATGTTATTTCAGACTGAACCTAGAATTGGCACAGAGAGAACACCTCCTGAAATTTTCATCCAAAAATGATACACAACATTTTTGTTTAAAAAAAAAAAAGACACCTTTTAAAATATTATCTCAAATGACTTCAGCTCTGTAGTTCTGTACTCACAGTTATTGCTGCTGCTATGTGCCTTGAAGTGATTACTAACTTATGGTGACCATAAGGCAAAGCTGTCACAGAGTTTCCTTGGCAAGATTTGTTCAGAGGGGGCTGGCCAATGCTTCCTTTGAATCTGAGAGAGTGTGACTTGCCCAAGGTCATCCAGTGGGTTTCCATGGCTGAGCAGGAATTCAAACCCTAGTCCTTTAGTGAAATGCTCAGACTACTACACCAAGCTGGCAGTTACCAATTACAGGTTTTTAATCTATAGTTCCTAGAACCCTAGGGGTCCAAGGGTGGGCTTTGAGGGTCCATGAACTGGGGGTGATTTTCTTTTTTTTAACCTTTGCTCTCTACCCTGTTACTTGAAATTTATATTTAAGTGAAATTTTTTTCTGGTTGAATTTTTCATCAAATTCTCAAAGGAGTCAGTAACAACCCAAAAGGTAAGATCCAATGTTTTAAACTCACATGTACAAACACACACATACAAACACTACTACAAGTTCTGAGCTAAACCCTTGGTGACAAACATGGATCTAGGAACTCTCTTTTTGTCTTTCGCACTGGAGTCAGGGGGAAGTATGGTTTGCAGAGAAATGGTGAGCATAGTAATAGTAGTGGGTAGAGCAAATAATAGAATTTGCTCTGCCCACTGCTTTTCTTCCTAATTCTTTTTGCCCAGCTACTTTTCCCCAGCACACAAATTTCTCTGAGTATGTGAGGGGAGAGTGTCAAGGCATTTGGAGGTAGGGACCAATGGTTAGGGGCTGGATCAAGTACACTATCATACCCCCTAAAAAACTGATCCTATTTCATTTCAGAAGATAAGCAGGGATGGGAGACCACCAAGCAATATGATGGGTCTTCAGCTAGAACTTGGAAAGAATCCTGCCTGAAATGCTGCCAGTTAGAGTTGGCAGTAGTACACTAAAAGTACCAAAGATCTGATTCAGCACAAGACAACTTCCTATTTTCCCAAATATGCACATTTTTACTGCTCTGAAAACTGCCATGCATACACTCTGTCCCAGCAGCCTAGCAATGGGAAAAATGGCACCAGAAATTCCAAGCCCCATGCATACTATAAATCCAAGCTGCTATATAGATTGGTCTTCATACTCAGTACCTTGAGGTGCATTTTGAGTGAATTTAGTTAATTAATCTTTAAATGGCTATACTTGGTTGGATGTACAATCAAGTGTTTAGTGTGTAGACATCTTTCATGTTCTTAGAATATGTTCGTGTGGTTTTTTTTTCGTAGTTGTAGAAAATCTAATCTTGTTCTACAGGTCAGCTAAATGTAGAGTTCTTAAAATAACACAGAATAAAACCACCATTTGATTCTTCATGTTTTCTTTGGAAGAGTGAGAACAAAGGACAGAAAAAATCTACACCATTTATGGCTTTATCTTTTGCTGCTCTCTATCATCCCCTATTAGATGAAAGGGAGAGTGGTGACAGTGTTTTAAGAAATCTACCATGTGGCCCTGTGAATGACCTTTAACACTGAGCCCTTTGCAAAACTCCTTTGATGGATTATTTCCTAAAACCTCAAGTGACTCAAGATGATATTTCAGAGCCAACATTTACTATTCATTGTAGATTAGGTTATAGAATCAGGACTGGAGATGTGAGAGACTGTGAAATGAGGCACGGTGTGGGAGTAACTCACTAAGGAAAGGAAAGAAAGAAGGAAGGAAGGAAGCGAGGGAAGGAGAGAAGATGAGAAATGTAGGCACACTCACATGAATGGGAATTGTGTTATTCCAAATGTGTTATTTGAACTAAAATCAACCATTGATTTGTGACTTGATTGACGTTGTTACAGATACAAAATCATATAAAAAAAGTTTTTCCTCCCCCTTTACAAGAGTTTCCCTTCAAAAGAGATACTGATAGGCTGCCATTACAATCTAATCCATGTGTGAATGCTGTAGTCTGTTGTGCCAAGGAGTTCTAATAAACCTTTCTATAATTAACCCAACCCCTTCAGTTCAACTTGGCTGTGGGGAGGAGGAAGAAGGAAGGCCCTTTGGTTTTCCTTACCTCAGAGTCCAGAAGACACAAAAGTTGAAATACAGCTTTACAACCATGTAGTTTCAGTGTGGTGTAGTTGGATTAAGGCTCTGGGAGGCCAGCATTCAAATTCATGCTTGCCCATGGAAACCTACTGGGTGATCTTGGGCAAGTCACACTCTTCCAGCCTCAGAGAAAGCCAGTGGGCCCTCTGAACTAATTTTGTCTGGAAAACCCCATCATAGGTCACCATAGGGGGTTGCCATAAAGTCAGAAATAACTTGAAGGCACACAACAACAAAGTTTCGCATGTGGGTCAGGTTTTTGTGGGAAATTTCCTCTTAAAAGACAAATGTAAAATACAGCAGGACACAAAAAGGAGTTTATTCAAAGGCAGGAAGGACAAGGATGGGCTAAGAATGGCCACAAATGCAGAATTCCAAATAAAATGTTGGAAGTCAGCTAGTTCTGGTACTTGAATAGAAACCTCGGTTTCAGAACCTATGCAAGATTCATTGCAGAGAGGAAGATCTGAGAGAGAGGATCTTCACCTTCTGACTGATGCTGTTAGGAAGAGTTAGACAGCAAAATCACAACTGTTGGGGAATGTGAGATGATTCAAAATCATGAGGACTGTTGTTTCGGTCCGTGGCATGATAAACTCAATTTCTGATGTCAGAGTGGTCTAACTACCACATCAAAAGATCGCTTAGTGGCAAGTCAACCCTTTCAAATAGTTCTAAACTTCGATCTCAGAAGAACCAGAGAGTTCCAACTGGGTGAAGGACTGTACGAAGGAGTGTACTTTGGTGGCAAAGGGTGCTGTGGAATAAAAACTTCAATTCGGATTTCCCAGCAGCTAAAATGACTATGCTGTAGGAGACATTCCTGAAATTAAGAAGGTATCACTCTGTATTACTGAAGTAATACAGCAGAAATTCGAGAACCTGACCAATACAGAGTGGCTGTTTTATTAATGAAACTCTAAAGAAACCAACATAGAGAACAGGGCAGGCAAAGATGCTACTTAGCTCAAGCAATAAAATAGTTGGAACTTCGATTATACAATCTTCCTGAATTCTTTAGTCACTCTGCTTCTTGCAGATAACCCCCCTCTGCAAAGTCTTTGGTTCTCCAGATGAAGGTCTGCCACTGCAAGTTACTTTTCAAGGGCCTAAATCCATAAATACATATGTAGGTTTATAATTTTCTTGACAAGACTAACAGGCCTCAGATTCTTCTTGAAAGAAAAACAACCTGGAATAAATCAGGCCTGAAGGCTAAAGACTACAGTGAAGAGCTACTGAAAGGCTGAAGGGAATTAGCTGTCTCTCACAGATGTTGCCTTTTGCACATGAATGCTCCTCATGCCCCTTCAGTATGTATTCAACATTTGCAATTTATGATGTGCACTCTGGAAACCATGCCCTATGCAGAGCAGCTTAGGGAGCTGGGTATATTTAGCCTGGAGAAGAAAAGGTTAAGAGGTGATATGATAGCTATGCTTAAATATTTGAAAGAATGTCATATGGAAGATGGAGCAAGCTTATTTTCTGCCGCTCCAGAGACTAGGACATGGAGCAATGGCTTCAATCTTTAGGAAAAGCAGTTCCACCTATACATTAGGAAGAATTTCCTGATAGTAAGAGCAGTTTTACAGTGGAATGCTCTGCTTTGGAGTGTGGTGGAGTCTCCTTCTTTGGATGTTTTCGTATAGAGGCTGGATGGCCATCTGTCAGGAGTGTTTTGATTGTGTGTTCCTGCATGGCTGGACTTGATGGCCCTTGTAGTCTCTTCCAGTTGTGTGATTCTATGATTCTATATGTACCACCAGAGATAAATGCCAATTAGACAGTTGCAGTGACATCAACTAGTCAAATGGGTCTCCATGACCATGGGAACAGTTGCTGCCTGAATATGTGATTGATCACTTCATTTTACATTCATCTAAATTAATGATTAAGAATGACCATAAGTACTTCACAAACTGTCTTGCTTATAATGAATTTGCATTTCAGTTACAGAAGGTTAGTCTGTCTGAGCTCTTCAAGAAGCATTATTGACTTTTTAAAACAGAGACTGTGAAGTAAGCAGCAACCATCTATGATAGGATACAATCGGATAGGTGTACAAGCAAGAATTCAGGACAGGTTCAAGGTATTTTTCTGCCTAAGGCAGAGCCGCAACTGGCAGTTCCCCCACCCTACCCTACACAAAATCGCACAAGTCAAGGAACACAGAGCCTAAAGCCAGACAAAGCATTTTTGCACATCACACAAAATCCAGAAGCAACTCTTCCTGTTTGATGTTGTATGTCCCTGCAAGTCATTTCTGACCCTAAGGCAAAACATACCATGGGTTTTCTGGGGGTTGAGAGTGAGGCCTTTTCTGCAGCTTACCATGTTCCAGAGACATCCAGTGCTGGTCCTGGTGTTTTTTCTGCCAAGAGGGGAGAGCGACAGGAATGCTGTCCTCCACACCAGCTGCCTCTGCAAATGGAGGAAGCATAATGGCACTGCTTCTTCCTTCCTCAGTGGAGCCAGGTACTGTCCCAGGCCGCGCTGGGGCAGGAGGTGTAGCCATTGCACTTCCCGGACCTCTGCACACCAGGTAAGTGTGGACGGGTGGTGGGATGATGGTGTGATCGCTGGTCATTGACAGAGAAAACCCACCAATGATTTACTGTGTGATTGCACCACCTGGGGATGGGAGAAGGACGAGACCCAGACAATGTCATGCAGAACCATTGTCTGGGCCCTGTCCTTCTCCCATTCCCAGTGCGGGATAAACATGTCCTGCAGAAAGGGCCTGAGTGACACATCCAAGGTCACCCAGTGGGTTTCCATGGCCAAGTGGGGAATCAAACTCTGGTCTCCAGTATCATAGGCCAATACTCAAATCACGACACCACATCGGTTCTCAACTTTGCTTATATGTGGTGGTGCATGTATAAAGCAAGTAACTAACAGATTGCTGCCCTCCCATAATATCTTAAATCTCTTACATGAAGCAGCTGTTTCACTCTGCATAATGGTAGGGCCAGCTCCACAAGAATTCATAGAATTATAGAATCATAAAATTGAAAGAGACCCCGGGGGCTTTCCAGTCCAACCCCCTGCTATGCAGGAACACACATCAAAGCATTCTCAATAGTTGGCCATTCAGCCTCTGCTTAAAAACCTCCAAAGAAGGAGACTCCACTATACTCCGAGGCAGCATATTCCACTGCCGGATAGCTCTGACTGTCAGGAAATTCTTCCTGAGGTTCAGGTGGAATCTCCTTTCCTGCAGCTTGAATCCATTACTCCTTGTCCTAGCCTCTGGAGCAGTGGAAAACAAGTCTGCTCCCTCCCTGACATGACATCTCTTCAAATATTTAAACATGGCTATCATGTCTCTTCTTAACCTTCTCTTCTGCAGACTAAACATACCCAGCTCCCTAAGTCACTTCTCATAAGGCATGGCTTCCAGACCCTTCACCATTTTGATCTCCCTCCTCTGGACACACTCCAGATTGTCGATATCCTTCTTGAATTGAGGTGCCCAGAACTGGACACAGTATTCTAAATTAGGCCTAACCAAAGCGGAATAGAGTGGTACCATTACCTCCCGTGATCTAGACACTATACTCCTATTGATACAAGAAAGTGTTGGCTTTCTTGGCTGCTGATTCACACTGCTGACTTATGTTCAGTTTGTGGTCTACCAAGTTCCCTTTCACACATACTACCCAGATCCCTTTCACACATACTATTATCCAGCCATGTATCCCCCAACCTATATTTGTGCATTCCATTTTTTCTGCCGAAGTGCAGGACCTTACATTTCTCGCTATTGAAATTCATTTTGTTAGCTTTGGCCCAGCTCTCCAATCTGTCAAGGTCATTTTGAATTTTGATCCTGTCCTCTGGTGTATTAGCAACCCCTCCCAATTTGGCATCATCTGCAAATTTGATCAGCATGCCCTTCACTCCTTCATCCAAGTCATTGATGAAGATGTTGAATAGCATTGGGCCCAGGACAGGACCCTGTGGCACCCCACTAGTCACTTCTCTCCAGGATGAAAAGCAGGCATTGGTGAGGACCCTTTGGGTTCAGTCGGTCAACCAATTACAAATCCACCTAACAGTAGCACTGTCCAGCCCACATTTCACTAGCTTCTTTGCAAGAATGTCATGGGGAACTTTGTCAAAGACCTTACTGAAATCAAGATATGCTACATCTACAGCATTCCCTTCATCTATCAATTTTGTAACTCTATCGTAAAAAGAGATAAGATTGGTCTGGTATTTTTGAGAAATCCATGTTGACTTTTAGTGATTACAGCATTGCTTTCTGAGTAATTACAAACTGATTGTTTAATGATCTGCTCTAGGATCTTTCCTGGTATTGATGTCAGGCTGACTGGGCGATAATTGTTTGGGTCCTCTTTTTTCCCTTCTTGAAGATGGGGATGACATTTGCCCTCCTCCAGTCTGCTGGGACTTCTCCTGTTCTCCAAGGGTTCTCAAAGATTATTGCAAGTGGTTCTGAAATGACTTCTGCCAGTTCTTTTAATATCCTTGGATGTAATTCATCTGACCCTGGAGACTTGAATTCATCTAATTTAGCCAGATATTTCTGTACTACTTCTCTACTTTTTCTGTGCTGCATCCCCCCCCCTTCCTCTCCTGTTCCCCATCTCCTAGGTTGAGTACTTCTGTCCTTTTGGGAGAAAACTGAAGCAAAGAAGGTGTTGAGCAGTTCTGCCTTTTCTCTTCCCCCTGTTACTAATTGGCCATCTTCTTCGCACAGCAACCCTATCATTTCCTTGTTTTTCCTTTTGCTGCAGACATGTCTTAAAAAGCCCCTTTTATTGTTTTTAATGTCTCTGGCAAGCCTGAGTTCATTCTATGCTTTAGCTTTTCTGACCTTCTCCCTACATATCCTGGCTATTTGCTTGAATTCCTCTTTGGTGGCTTCACCATTCTTCCATTTCCTGTACATGTTTGTTTTAAAATTTAGCTCAACTGAGAGTTCTTTAAGTCAACCATTATGGTTTCTTTAGATAGATTTTAGATAGATTTCCTCCTTATTGGCACAATTTTAAATTGTGCCTTAAGTATTTTACTTTTAATAAACTCCTATCTGTCATGAACTCCTTTCTTTTTCAGTATTCTTGACCATCGAATTTCAGGAAGGAGCTCCCTAAGTTTACAGAAATCAACTTTTTTAAAGTCTAGAGTGCATATCCGGCTGCACTTGGCTTCTCTTTCCCACTGAACGACAAATTCCAATAGAGCATGGTCACTCCCCCATAAAGATCCCACCACCTCCACTTCATCAACAAGACCATCCCTGTTGGTCAGGATCAGATCTAAGTGAGTTGATCTCCTTGCCACCTCTTCTACCTTCTGGACCATGAAATTGTCTGCAAGGCAAGTAAGGAACCTGTTGGACCTTTTGGTCTTGACAGAGTTTGACTGCCAACATATATCAGGATAGTTGAAATCTCCCGTTAGTACTGCATCTCTCCTTTTTGAATGTGTGGTCATCTGCTCCAGGAAGGCATCATCCAAGTCCTCAGGCTGGCCTGGAGGCCTATAGCAAACCCCAATAATCACATCCCTATTGTTTCTCATTCTCTTAATTCTTACCCAGATGCTCTCGACCTGGCTTCCTGGATTTAAGTCATGGATCTCTTCACAGGTGAAAACATCCTTGACAAATAAGTCTACTCTTCCTCCTTTCTTGTTTGGTCTATTTCTGTGAAATAGGTTATACTCCACTATTACTACATTACAATCATGAGACTCATCCCACTAGGTTTCAGTGACCCCTATTAAATCATATTTATTTTGTTGTATTAAGAGTTTGAGTTCACTTTGTTTATTTCCCATGCTCTGTGCCTTAGTGTAGAGACACTTAAGACCATGTGTCCTTCCTGCAAGTCCTGTACTAAGGTTGCTTTTCCTCCCAGTGTTGGTCTCTAGTACTACTTGGTCTGCTCCATCTATATCATTTGGGCTATTTCTCCCAGCACTCACTGAATCCTTGCCCTGAACAATACTGTCTCCCTCCCCAGCCGAACTCAGTTTAAAGACCTCCTGATCCATTTTGCAAAACTAATAGCAAAAAACGTTGATTGCCACTTGATGGGCAAAAAGGAAGAACCTTGTGGTCATCTTCCTAATATGCGAATTGCTACATAGCATTCTTGGGAGGGGAGGAGTATTTTTTGCAGCACATACAAGCAAAGTGAACCTATCTGTAATTTTTCTCTTTAAATCTAAAGATAAAGTGGAGACCGAACATATAGCAGAAAGCTATAGCTTTGGAAAATGTGTAAAAGAAAAGCAATAACATCAAATAGAAGATACATTGCGAGCCCTGGGGAGTTTTTACTCTTAAATGTATACATCAACTCCCTTGACATCCCCATCTCAAGAAGTGATATCTAATCCCCAGAATCCAATAAAAACCTTATAAAACTCCTTCATGCTTTTTCCCCATGCCCCAAATGGGATATTTGTAAATACAATTATGTGACAAACATGTTATTTTCAGATGCTCAGGTTTGTTGGATCCTCCCACCCAAGTTCCCCTGCCCCTCCCTAAGATGGTGCAATGACCTATTTGGAGTAAGGTAAATGAGTGGAATAGAGTTCCAGTGAACGCTGGAAGAGATGGAACAAGCTGGTTTAATGTTTAAAAATGAACATTTAACTCTTTTATGTCTTGACGTTGATAGGGTCCCATCCTCTAGAAAATCATCATGGAAAGAACCCTCTGGTGGTTCTCAAGAGGTTATGGGACATTTGTGCCTATAAACTTCAGGCTTCAGGAAGGAGGTAAGTAATAGATGAACAACAAGCCCAAGAGACACACTGTTACAGCAGGTGGCTGCCCAACTCAGGCCATTTCCGCCCTACACTGTCATAGTGGTATTATTCTACTTTCATCATCCTGTGGAATTCTGGAGTTTGTAGTTTACTGAGGCCCAAGAGCTCTCTGGCTGAGGATTCTAAAGGCCCCTCCCTAGACTGCAAACCCCAGGATTATGTAGGATGTCGAAAGTGGAATAATAGCACTATAACAGTGTAGTGCACAAATAGCTCAGTGCTCAAATTACATCCTAGCAACTGATAGGTTTTAGGACAACCTTCATTTGAACAAGCTTCACTTTTCTTTGATTCTTATTTTTTAAAAAATATATTTCCTATTGTTGACCACTTCAGTCTACCACTGAGGGATTCATTACTCCAAAGTGCTATCTATTAAACATCACTAGCATGTACTTTTCAGAGACCGGGTCTTTTGAAGGGGAATGAACGATGTGGATTTCAGGTACTTTTATCTGGTAGTGAGGGTAGCAGCTTTGATCTTGATTTAGTCCTACTTAGAATATCCTATTAGAATCCATCAGACCATGGCTACCTCAGCCTCATGTATTTTAATTTGTCTATACTAAGCAAGTTTGGATCCAACCTGGTAATAATAACTGCCATTTATTTAGTGCTTTTCACTTCTCAAATTCTTCATAGAGATGATCATGCATTGCTTTTTTGAAAAGGGAACACCCTTCAAGGCAGGTTTGTGTTATCATCATTCTCACATGGCACAGGTGAGGCTGAGATGTGAAGAAGAATGACTTGACAAAGACTACCATGCATACTGGTAGTAGAGGCAAAACTGAAGCAGAACTTCCTGGTTTATAACCTCTCCCTTTGCTACTATACAACTGCACCTGCTCTTTACAAACATATGAAGGTGCTATAAGCAGAGTCAATAAATTGGTTCTTCCAGGCCAGTATTGTCAGCTCTGTCTGGCAGCAAAGACTTTCCAGGGGTTTGGGTAGGATTCTTCCCTAAACCCACATGGACTTCTCTGGTATTTCCTAGCAGTCTTTCATCTCATTACTGGTCAGCTCTGATCCTGCTAAGCTTCAGAAATCCGATGCTATCAGCTGTGTTGGGTTGCTATGTTAACATTTTTGGGGTAGGTCAGTACTTCAAATTGTTCAGGTTCCTGCCTGTACCATAACATACAAGCACTGAACAGTGCATTATGTTTAACTGCATCAAAGTGCTGAGCTCTGAGAGGAATTTTCTCATTCCTTGGAGGAAAATGAGAAAGAGAGACGAAGAAAAGTTAAACTATAGCAATCCAGTTTCTTACCCCAGGATGCAGTTGACAATCCAAGGGGGAGTGATTCATTCACTCCTGGTTAATGGGGCCCAAACTGGTTTTCCAGGTGAAACCAGGTGAAACTGGGCCCTTTCCTTTAGTAGTATGGATAGCAACTGATTTTTTTTAATATTTTTTTTTTGAAAAAGCAAACTTTTCATTGCTGCTGCCATATATAAGAGTGGCATCCAGCTCCTTATCCTTTTTGGCTCATCCACTTTGGCATTTTAACTGGTGCTATAAATCAAAGGACTGATGTCTTTGATCTTCCTTCAAATGCTGCCACGTTGTTTTAAAGGGCAGAGCAGATGGGGCAGGTGGAAGGAAAAATGCCATACCGAGGCACTCAGAGGTGGCAGCCTTGAAAATAGGGGCAGAGAATTGCCATCACTGTCATTCCTGCCTGCTCATAATCCACCTGAACCAGCAAACTGGAGTTTAGACCCAAACAACCCCAAAGGGGCAAAACAGAGCCGTGACTGGGGGGCAAATTCATAGCACTGCAAAATTTTTATAGTCATAAAAGAAAAAATGAGGAAACATTAAGAGCAAACGGGGAGAAGAAGAAGGGGCAAAGTAGTAGGTGAAGATCACTGAAAGATAGTTGGAAGGGCTGAAATCTAGAAAAGAGGCATGTTTAGGGGTAGGCTTCCATAAACACACCTAAAATGGATGCTCTGCACAAATGCATGTCTTGCTGTTCAGAGAAGGTTTTATTTAACTGAGTCTCCCAGTGTTTAATACAGCAGATATTGGGAGAAGAGACATTTATGAAGAAAGAGATGTTAAGATTCAACATGTGCAGTCTTCACAAGCGCCATAACTGTGCAGATCATAGATTACTCTAGAGCTTGGGAAAGTTACTTTTTAACTACAGTTCCTGGAATCTCCCAGCCAGGATGACCATAGACATACTGGTTTGAGTATTCTGGGAATTTTAATCCCCAAACGTTAGTTTTCTAACTGTTCTTAAACCATATAGCAAACTGCTGGTGATATGGGGGCATAAATAATAAATATATTCCAGGAAGAAATCTCAAACTCTCTCCCTCTCATTAATTTCCCTTCTGAGGAACCCATGCATAGACCAATGATTCTCAGACTATCCAATGTGCTAGGGACCAGTACTAGGTCTGTGCCTATTGAGTACAACTGTTTCTTTCTTTCCTTGAAACTCACTGTGGACCAGCACCCAACGCTCATAGACTGGACTGGTCCACAGAGTATTGTGTTGAGTATCATTTCTGTGTCAACAGGCTATCGTGCTGAGTAGCACTAATGTGTCCTTACAGATATCAGGTTTAGGCCCACAGATACTGAGAGTTTACCCTTGCATACATCCCAAACTAGGGATGGGCAAATCCATTACTTTCAGTATGTGACCTAAATCCAGTAGCTATTCCTATCTAGGGATAGAAAGAATATTAAAAATATTTTCCAGATAGTTGAGTGTTGGAGAGAAAGAGACCCCTGGACTGATAAGAAACTTCGCAGTTCAAGACTTATTTTGTGCACATTTGGGGGGGGGGCTGGGTGCAGAAAGCAGCATTTCCGCCACTGGAAACAGCATTTTTTGAATGGGAATCTACTTTTCTGTGCAGAAAATGCTGTTTTGTACAGAAGGAAAATGTGTGCAAATTTTGCACAGAATAAGTCCAGAATTTTCTTGAAAAGGGAAGACAATTGCCAAAATTACTCACTGCTTCCTTCAAGAATGAAATTAGCCAAGAATTCCATCTTTATCTCCAACCAGAACAGAGCAGTTGGATCAACTGCTTAATGTATGCCTTTGCATAAATCCCATTGATTCAGTGGGTTTAATCTAGTTTGGACTAGCAATTTCTTGTTCTGATATGTTTACTGTGAAATCTTTTTCATCCTATTTGCATGCTGATCTGCAAAATTTTTAAAAACTCTGCAAGCAGTTTTACTTTTAACTGATATGTAATTATGCATTTTACCTATTCATAATAGGCATTTTGTTCAATACTATTTAGATATGTTTCTTCTAAATCTTTATAGACATTTATAAACATGCTCTTTGTTGAGCCAAGAAGGACAATACTTTGAAACACTGGAGAAGTACGAAAGTGGGTAGATAACAATGTCCAAACCAGAAATTAGTCCAAAAGCTGCTGAAGATGTCAGCTTGCATTGGAATTCCCAAAGACAGAATTGCAGTGGTGGAGCTTGGAGTGTGTGAGGGGGTGTGTGAGAGGGGATGGGGCTATGGCACAAGGGGCATGGCCACTGTGCACAGGGGCATGGCCAGGGCATGTGGGAGACACCCCAGAAACATTGCCACCTAGGGCGAATTGCCTCCCTGCCCCACGTCCCTATGCGACTACAGAATTGCACAAGCACATCTCTCCAACCCTCCCATTTTCCTCATGGTATCTTCCAAAGAAGCTTCTTAACCACTTATTATCCATCTAATTGAGATGTCCATACTTCTCAATAACCTGTTGAAAAATTACAAAATTTACACAGCACAAAGGGAGGGGGAACAAACACAAATTACTTAGCACACTTTCCATTTTTCCCAGACATTGTTACTGGCCTTCTGAGGGTCCAACTAGATAAATGTGTTAAATGTGTAGCACAGCTGCCAGAACTTTTTTTTAATTTATTTTCCTCATCTGTAAGGATATACATTTTCACTGATTTCATTCTTGTATGCGAGGACTAACACTTTCAATGGTGTGGGAAGATTACAAGACTTTTGTGCATTTTTGATGCTTTGTTTTGATTGTTTTGCTTTGTTTGTCATTCAGGATTTATTTGCAAAAAAAAAATGTACAAAGCCTATTGGTGTTGTATTCTTTTTCTTTAAAAAAATCCCAAAATTTCATGCAGAAACCAGTGACATGGGGGTTGCACAAATATATTGCTTTCTGTATATTCTGTATACTGTTTTGTGTAATGCTGCTTACAAGGTAAGCTGAGAGAGGGGAAAAGATGCTAAGCCAGCTGAGAGATTTTTCAAGCAGTGTCTATGTTGTCGGGAACAAGAGAGTCTCCATAAGTCCTTCATCCTCCCTACAGTAGAGTATATAGGTTCCACTTTTCAACCAATTCCATTTGCTGACCGTACTCCAGACTGTAACCTTTCAGATAAATGGGGAAAGCCTGTACAAAATAAAGCAGATATGCAAGAAGAACTGGAAGGCCAAACCTTTCCTCTATGATTGGAATTTGCATCCCTTTAATTGAAATTTAAGAAGGAGATGAGTCCTCCCATCTGCTAAACAATGCATTTAATTTTTGAAAACACTTGGAAGGTAGAAGTAGAGGAAATCCACTAATAACATAAACAATTCTATGTATAACATTCATTGCAGTTGTTTTTACTGTACCCCACAGACTCATCTTTAAGCCCACCCATCTCTATAAATCTTGTGCAATATCTTTTATCATCTTACTTATATTAAGATTAATAATCTGAGATAAGTCTCTAGGGATAATTATATTCAAATGAGTAATAGGAGTTGTGCGATATCAAAACTGCCATGCTTTAAATACACTAACTCCATCTCACCTCCCACTGGCAGTATTTCTTTTATTACTGGAAAGATAATTTTTCTCCATCTGTCATTCAACGGATAGAAGATCTGAACAACACTTGCAAATTTGAAAGAATGATATATAGATTAAATTTCCAAACGGACTTATATTTGGACCTTTGGTCAGCTTTTATAGAAACATACAAGTAATGTGGTTATTTTATTTCCTCTCATGTTTTTATTTTTTTGCTTTTGCTATACTTGAGTGCTGTTGCATTTAACAGAAATTCCTTTTGCATGTAAACAATTTTAAAAAAATATTAAAAGAAAAAGAAGAAAGGAAATCTGCGAGTATTCATTACCTCCCTACTGTTTAGTAAGGGTGTGGGAGCCAAATCTACATCTGGCTCCCCATACAAAGATGAGGGAGTTTAACCCTTGATTTTAAAAATGAGCAAAGGGACCTAAAGGGCCTAGTGGTGGGGACTGCTAATTCCCAATGTGTTTATTTATGATTTAAAAAGAAATAGTTTCACATCACAGTTGTCATCCTGTTAGAGTCATACGCAAGAGTAAGTCCCTTTCTGCTCTACCCTCCCAACCCACCACAGAGACAGAAGAAGGATGGGACTACGACGACATTTATGCACAATGTCCTCATGGTCCTGTCCTTCTCCCATCCCCAGGTGGTGCGATCGTGCCACAAATCATTGACGGGTTTTCCCTGTTAATGATTGCCTATTGTGCTACCATCCCACCACACGCTTACACTTATCTTCCCTGCAGAGGTCCTGGAAGCACAATGGCTGCACTCCCTGCCCCAGCACAGCCTGGGACACCACCCAGCTGCACTGCGGCAGGAAGAGGCATGGCCATCACACTTCCTGGATTGCAGAGGTAGCTGATACAAAGGGGAGCACTCCTGTCATGCTCTCCTCCAGGCAGGGCCAATGCCAGGACCCAAACCAGATGTCTCCAGGACAAAGTAAGGTGTAAAAAGGGCCTAGGTCAACTTTAGACCTGTGTATATCTCTTTGGGTGGAGTTGAAGTGGAGATTGACATTCCCTTCATCCCTTTGCACCAACCAAAGCCTTCCCCTCAGACTTAGGGTACAGCTGCTGCAGCTCAACCCCTCCTCCCCAACCATTCTGTGCCTCCTGGGAAACAGAAGGCGACTGGAAAAACATCTCCATTGAAGTCCACTGAGGTTTCAGCAGATGATTCAATCATTTTGTGGTTGGTTCTGGGGACACAGATGCTTCTCCAGTCTACCCACACTCTCTACCAGACACACAGGATCATGGCAAAGATGCTGCAGAAAGTCTACATTTAGTGTCAGGGATCAGTGAATGGCCAGCTGTTATGTAGAGCCACATGCAGAACTAGTATGACATGCTAAGGTCAGCAGAAATGTGTGATTTAGTTTAGGAATGTTCAGCTTCTGGAGGCCACACATACCCCTCTGCCACACCATGGAGGACTACACCTCCCCTATGTGCCCACTCAATTTTGAAGAATACTGAAATGAGCATCCAGAGCTGTTTTAGGCCCAAGCGAGAACTTTTTACAAAACGACATGCCCAGAAGTCACTTGCTGTTTATATATATATGAGAGACATTTTAAAAAAATAAACCCAAAACGCCCCTTATAACTTTGTGTTTTTCTAGAGGACACAAATATATTGAAGACATTTAAAAAAGAAACCAAAAGCACCTCATATAATTTCCTTATATATCTAGAGGGCACAAATCAGAGATGGGCAATGTGGGATTAGGGACCAACTCCATGCAACACATGGCTCATATTTCGACCATATCTGATGTAGCACTGACATGACAAAATCATATGGATGTTTTCTCAGTGGTAAGTTTCTCTGAACGAAATGACTTCTAGTCCCACGTAAGTCTTACCCTGAAATCCTGTATTAATCTGCCCTAGAATTATAACCAGAATTGATTCTGCTGGCACAGCACGAGCGGGTGAAAAACGGGAATCATATACTTAAATAAATAAATAAATGCTAAAAAGGAGGAATCAATATGGGAAACTGCTGTTTATGAAGAGAAACTGTGAGTGTTTTTTAAAACCAAATCCAAAAGTGCATGGTATAACAGCATTATTTTAAGTGTCGTCTGGTAGAGGAGTATGTGTTTCTAAGCCTCTAAATCGCATCCCTATTCATCAAGCTATGCAAAAATTATAGTATTTGAAAACCCCAACTGGTTTTTATAGATATGTAGGACCTGAAAAAATCAATTTCTGAATCATGATAAATAATGCTAAGCACTTGGAGCCGTGGTGCATTTCGGAACTTCAGTCTCTTTCCACCTAAGTTAATTGCATTGAGGGTAAGTGAGTCAAGATGACTGCTGCTTACAATTCGGAAATTGATTTCCCAAATGTACCTATCTATAAAATCCAGAAGGTGCACTTAACTTCTTCCAGGGTACCTCAGCACTTGTGAAGAAGAAGAGAAAAAACAAACAAGCAGATGAGGCTTAACACTTCTGGGATTGTGAGTGCATATAATAAACATTACGACGAGATGCAGCCGTTCTGATCTATGAAGGAAAACTATGGTTGCTCATAAAGAGCATGGTGGTGGGCGCAAAGCTTGTGTTTAAAAGGGGAGCATTCAAATCTGAAACATAAAACTGTAAGAGCCACAACAACCTTTCATGCTAGGCTGGTGAAAGGTGTTCTTTTTCCATTTTGTGACTTCTTCCCATGGAACGGCAAGCAGCAAAACTAGAGGCCCTGTGTTATGGGCAGCTAAAAGATGCCACCACCCATCACTGAAATTGGAGTGGCAAGGAAATGTGAGCTTTTTTAGCCTTCTCTTCATGCTTCTTAAATTAGATGGCATATAACAGGATTCCAGAAAGGCCTCAGATGTCTCTTGTTAGAATGCCGTCAGGGCTTAAAGTGACTCTGTTTACAGTTGCGGCTGGCAATCTCCTTCACATGATAGTTGTGTTCTCTTGTCTGCCTCGATGCCGTCTGCTTTTTAACCACCTCAACAGAGATACTGAACATTATGGCCATCTTGAGGTCTTCAATTTTTTTGTACGCGTGTAAAAGGATTACCTTTAGTCATTTTTGAACATTTCAGATGCAATATCCATCCTGAGGAACAATAATATCTCTGTTGCCACTCTGACATCCTGTCAGCTAAAATTTCTGAATCATGAGAGGTCCCAAGTTGTCAGTTCTTTTCCAGGCCCAGTTCAAGGTGTTGCTTTAAAACACTTTGAAGCCCTAAATGATGTGCGGTTTGCCTGTTTAAGGGACTGCCTATCTTGATATCAGCCTTTCAGATCTTTAGAATGGCCATCTTCAAAATATCATTGCCTGGGGAGGCCCACATGTTGGACATGTGGGAGCAGAATTCCTCATGTGTTTTCCCCAGACTGTGGAGCGTACTCCCCTCAGAACGGTGCTCAGTTTTCATGTTTGTTGCTTTTAGGAAGCAAGTGAACCCAAATCTTTTCAAACTCACTTTTAAAAGCATTAATATTTATTATTGATTTTAATGGCTTTATTGTTTAATTTGTTTTGTAGTCATGATTTTAATGGTTCTATTGTTCTTTATTATTATTTTTAAATGTTACTACCTGCCTTGGTGCCATTTAATATTCATTTATTTATCTGTCAGTTACTTTGCTCAGTTTATATCTCACTTTTCCTCCAATGATTGACACAGATCAGTATTATTAGAACAGGCTCTACTGATGTTGTCATTTCTAGTAGAAGCGTAGCAAGCGTATGTGTGGGCATTAGGCCAAGAAGACGCCAATCCCCACAGTGGATATAGTGACTGAGACTTTGGTTTCTATAGATACACCTGCTAGTGTAGCTCTCTATGTTATAGCTTAAGAATCAATGCCATTCAACTATAATGGAGCAGTTGGCTAGCATTAGTATAGGTCTAGAGAAGCTCAGATTCAAATCCCAAAATACCCATGAAGCTTATAAGCTGACATTAGATTAATCACAACCTTTCAAACGTGTGATGGTGGTTGTACTATGCGTGCATGAATGTATAGCACCATCTGTACCACCTATAAGACTGTGACACATGAGCATACAATTATCAGATCTTCTACTTTGTGTTAAGAGTTAAATGTATCCAGAATAATATACAACCCTCCTTCAGCACACCTGCATATGAAAGCACAACAGGATTCACTTGGTGTGCCTATTCTTTAGGGCAGGGGTGGGCAAAGTCTAGTCTGTGGGCCACAAGGAGTTCTCAGGACCACTATGGCACAGCCTGTGAAACCCTCCTGAAGCCAACCAGATCCCCCCTATTTTTTTCAGGCTGATTTCGGGGGCATTTTGCCCCCAAACCACCCAAATCCCCCCAAATCACACAAAAAGGCAACCATTTGCTTCTTTAACCTCCCCAAAACAGACCCCCTCCAAAAAAAGGGAAAAATGTGGAAAAGCAACCAAAATGGCAGCCAGAAGTGACAATACATCACTTTGAGTGTACTGAAATGTGCTGCTGCAGCCTGCCAGGAAGGAAGAATGGTCTCTGCCCTGTTTGCAGTTGCCCACCCCTGCTTTAGGGCAAAGGTGGACACCTGTGACCCTTTAGAGCTTTTTGAACTACATCTCCCAGCTGACAACCCCTTCTTCAGGAGTAACAGATTGTGTCCAACAGTGACTGTTCATCAGCAGAATTGATATTACATGCAGGAAGGGATCTGTCCTGTGCATTGCAGCCCCTGCCTGCCCCCCCATGTACCATCCAGATCTTCTATAGGGGTTCAGCAATTTCTTGAAGTAGATTTGGGGGTACATAAAGTGAAGAGGAATGGGATGTACTGTTGCTGAATGGAGGCCAGTGAAAGAACAAATTATCTGAAAAGTGTGACCCAGGACACTTTCTAGCAGGGTGTGAGGGACTTTTGGTCCTCCAGATGTTGGAGTGCAACTCCCACTGTGAAGGCAATGCTAAGGGGATGATGGAAGCTGTACTTTAGCAACAGCTGTGAGGTGACTTGTTCCCACACCTACCTTATGGTGTCACAGAAAAGAGTGAGTCATTGCAGCTTGGAATATCTGTGACTTATGAGGTGCAGCCAACCGGAAGAGCTCCACATGCTGGGCCTGAACCCCATTTGCAGGACAAAGGCCCAGTGGCAGAGAAAGAAAGATAACATGGGATTGCTTCTTGCCTTCCAGGCTTCTGGGGCTGTGTGTGTGTTTTCAAAAATCTTATAAGCTAAGAAAACAGCAGAGAAGAAACAGCATGAATTATACATTCCTGAGAAGCAGGAAATTATACGCTCTAGGAGATATTCAGCTACCTGCTATGGAAATAGGATGGATAAAGCATAAATTAAATAGTGTCTAGGGTGGAGATAGAAAATGAAAACATATTCCACCTTCCATTCCGGAAGAAGCATTTTAAATAAATTTTATTTCACAAGCAGCATGCCTCTGTCATCCCATTTGTTACCGATGCCAAATTACGTAAGAAATTAAGATAGGCAAAATTGAATTTACGTTTCAAATTGTCAGTTCCCTGATTACTTTGGACCAGTTCCATAAAATACAGTGTGTTCCAAGTACATAGTCAAGAAGAATAAAAAAAAACCATTGTTGTGGCATGTAGAGAAAAACAACCACTGCCACCATTTCTTTGCAGATTTAAAGTGAGATACTGTCTAACGTTGCAGCTCTCAGATGAAAGTCAGGGACAATAGATTTTGCAATTAGGTTGTTTTCAGATCTGTCTATAGTCCTCATCACTCAATCTCTCCTCAATTAAACTAGATATAAAAGCTTTTGAGCCATCACAAGCGATGAAACCTAATTTCTTACAATACAAACAAAATGAGTTTTGCAGTAAAAGTCACTAAAGCAGCCATACCGATAAATGTCATTTTGATACTTGACATCTAAAGATCTCATTCCAGCCACAGCATGGGTTATTTGAAGCCTTTTTGTCCATTGAGAAATTACCTGTTTCCTCACTCACACAGGGCTGGCACAAGCCATTTTGTCACCTGAAGCAGAGCCCAAATTGTGTCCTTTTGCAGGTTGCTTGTCTTACCATATCTCCGGCAAAATTCTTTATTCTTCAGCAAAATGAAGCGCAGTATCACAGCCCTGATAAAGAGCAATAAAAATTCAAGTGAAAGGGGGTTTGTAATGAAGAAGTTCATATATATATTGGAGAGGTTCAGATACTAAAAAGCTAGGGAGGTTCACAACAACAGGGAGAAACCTGTGGCTCTCCAGATGCTGTTGGGCTGCAATTCCCATCATCCTTCACAATTGGCTATGTAAGCCAGGACTACTAGGAGTTAAAATCTAACAATGTGTGTAAGGGCAGAAGGGTTTCCATCCTTGGGTTCTAAAGAATTTATTTTCATATCTGAATATTTACTGACAAGCAGCTTGTAATGCAGGAAGTCCTACTGGTATTGCTTAATTATTTCACCAGTTCCAAGGTCTGTCTGCTTTGATGCCTAATGGTTTTTCCTGTGAAGATATCATATTGTCCCAGCACATAAGCAGCCTTGTCCCCAGGAAAAAGACTAATTCTTTCCCCAGCAAGAAACAACACCAACTCCCTCTTTGGTATGTGGAAGACACCTCAGGCAGCCAATTTGTCTTGGATGTCATAAGAAGGCAAAAAACAGTGTTGGTTATTTAGTTGCTATTTTATTGTCATTGGCCATTTGCGCACGTGGCGATGGAATCGCCCTGGTCCGGTACCAGACTTCTTGGCTCGACGCTTGGGTCCAGGCTGCTCCGGAGCAGTGCGTGGCTGCCGCTCCGCACTGCTCTGGGGACGAAAATGGTGGCTTCCGGTTAGTGGAAGCTCTCCACCAACCGCTGAAGCTCGCCAGCCTAAAGCCTGCCCCCAGCAGATCTGCAGGCTCATACTGGTGTGAGCCTGCAAATCTGCACTGGAACGCAGGAACGGAGTGGTGCACTCCGTGCTTTTTAAAAGCCTGAAGAAACAGGTTTTTAAAAAGCACGCTGTATGACCACTTCAGGTCGTTCCAGAGCGGACTGAGGTGCGGAACTACGTAACGTAGTCTGACCCAGTCCGCTCCCAGGTGCAGATATCCTCTCTGGAGGACGCTCTGCACCGGTTTTTTAAGCCTGTGTGGAAATGGCCAGAGATAAGATGAAGTGTAGGATATTCTTCCTCGTGAGTCAAAATAACTTGGCCTGTTGGGTGTATTATGTGCCTGGGTGAGTGGAAAAAACTATTTCATACACCATCTCAAGTCCTGGCAACCATGTCCATTTTGTGACACACACCACAGGTAGCTTTTAGATTGCCCTGTGATCAGATCTTTGAAGAAACAAATCCACAAGTAATATTGCTACCTGTAACTAGTTGTTCTTATTGTTGTTGTGCACCTTCATAATGAGCTTATTGTGGAATTTTCTTGGCAAGATTTATTCAGGGGGTTGTCTTTGCTTTCCTCTGGGGCTGACAGAGTGTTACTTGCACAAGGTCAACCAATGGGTTTCCATGCATGAGAAGAGATTCAAACTTTGTTCTCCAGAGTTATAGACCCCAAAGCTCAGATCACTATACCTTTAGACCTTAGTTACTAAGGTCTAAAAGAGTGTTACCCTGTATGTTGGGGGTCCCGGGAGGGGCGCCCATATAACCAAATAAAAACACAAGTTGGGGGAATTTAACTCGAGCACTCTCTTGGCTAAATGAGAGGCAGGTAACGTTAGCAAGGATCTTTAACCCTATGTATACAGTGTTAGGTCAGAGAGCGGCTAGACAAGGGTTCAAAGTAACAAATAATATTTTATTAAAGACAAGAAACATGAAAGACAAGACATATACTAACTGACTGAGAAATAGAAATGGAGAGCTTTTCGGGAAATGTAATACAACACCTGGTCTCATAGTCCTGGAGAGAAGCGGGGTTCCGGGAGAGAAAGCTCAGTGGGGCTCGCTGAGAGGAGTTCCTTTAGACAACCGGCAGCAAGGTGGGATGGAAGTCCAAAGTAGTCTTAAGATGTCCCAAAAGTGGGAACTTTTTGTAGGGTGGAGTGTGCCTACAGGCTATGCTATGCTCGGTGAGAACAAAGGAAATTTGGAGTAGGACAAACGAGTTGGAAAAGGTCAGGTTTTGCATGATTAGCTTAGCTCTTAATGACAATAGCGTGGCCAGTTCGTTGATGGCCCGACATAAGGAAATAGCTTGGCTCTTGGCCTAGTGGCTTTGTGTGTATATGCGCCGAGCAGACCCTGGTTTGCAGGGAGGTTTTTCCCTAAAGCAATGGAGAGGCTTAAATTGCCTGCCTGAATGGGGTTTTGGAATGTACAACCATTAACGGCCGTGCCCCAGACGTGCTTGTCCAGGGGACCTCTGCAAACACATGGAGTAGGGTGGCACAGAAAGGTCAAGCAATGGCCAAATTATTTGATATCAAAAGGATATCTAGTGCTCTCACCAGACATATCATAATCATGATAACAAGAGGCGTCACAAAGTTATATTTTAGAAACAAAACAGTCTGCTCTTTTCTGGTGCAATTTCTGCATTCACAAATGTAAGGTCACGTGAAGCATAGCATCCTGTTATAGTTAATGGATGCAGCAGGTTCACACATGTTGCATCCATTGATTGCAACAGGACACAACACTTGCATTTTTTGTTTTACATGGGGGCCCTGGAATGGGTGCACTGTGTGAGAGCACAGTTACTTTATTAGTATGAAGAGTACTAATGAGGGCATTGTTATTTGTACAAAGAATAACAGTACATTGTTATCTTCAAATGGTACTTCTAAGGGCATCTTGACAGAAAGTTTTAAAGTTTTAAGGTTTTTCTGATCCTCTAAAAAAAAACACCAGAAATTAATGGAAAGGTAACAAGCAAGTTAACAGGAATGGCTTACTTTTTAAATACGGTAATAAATAACAGAACAAAGCAGCAACATAGTGTAAAGGTTTCAGCTTTGTAGTATGACTCTGGAAGGCCGGGGTTCAAATCCCTGCTCTGCCATGGGTACCCACTGAGTGACCTTGGGCAAATCACACCCTCTCAGCCTCAGAGGAAGGCAAGGGCAAATCCCCTCTGAACAAAAGAAAACCCCATGATAGGTTTGCCTTAGGGTCAGCGTAGGTCAGAGGTGATCGAAAGCATACAAGAACAACATCAGCAATGACAACCACAATGGCAACAGCAACAAAAAAGAACAAATTATTTTTGAAAAGTAGTTTTCAAAGTTCTGCTCATAACATTTCCAGTAACATGAGATACAACCGCCTTCCTACTCACCATGACCATTTTGTGAACTTCTGTCATGGCAGTCAATGTTTCTCTCTGTCTCTCTCTCTCTCTCTCTGTCTCTGTGTTTTCCTGATGGGGTTGCCAGCTGTGTCAAAAGGTGGCTGATTGATCCAACAGCAGTTCCTGGGCATCATGAAAATATAAAAAATTGTCACTTAATTACTTTACAGTCATGTCTGAGAAGGGCATTTGGAGTTTGCAGTTTTCTGAGGTCAAAGAGCTCTCTGGTTGAGAATTCTAAATACCCCTCCCTAAATTGCAAACCACAGGATTCCACAGGATGTTGAAAGTGGAATAGCACTATAACAATGTAGTGTGGAAATGGTCTTTCTCCCTGAGGCTCCAAAATACAGTGCTTTGCAGAAGCATTCATATGCCCATGCCCCTTTGTCTGTTATAACCTGAAACTGAAATTGGTTCAATTAACCAACAAGTGTTTGTTCATTTTTGTTTACTTTCCTTTTGTGCCAGAATTTTTTTTGCACATTCACAGAGATGAGTGTCTTCTGTATACCAGTTAAATAAAGATCAGTTTCAGATAGCATTATACGAAAATGCGGAACAAAAAGGGGTGACTGTAAGGCACCATACGGGCAGCATCTCCCAGCAGTGGGGTATACTGCAGCAGGCAGTGGCAGGAACTCCTATGGAGTTCTGTCAGAGCTGCTTGTTGCACCACATCTTCTTGCCAGGAGAGGGCTGGATGGGTCATTGGTGAGCACCCTATTCTCCAGTGCTTTGGAAATCTTTGGAGGGGTGTATATCTGGCTTCAAAGATAGGTTGGGGGATATTTTCAGGCATTGTGAAGGTAGAAAGAGTGTAAACATGAATTCCAATAATTATAAAGTCATTAAGTCCAGCTTACAATATCATACATACAGAAAAGGATGCCAGTCAATATATACAGTTGGCCCTCTACATCCACAGGTTTATCATTCATGGATTTTATTATTCATAGATTATTTGCCATGGCCTCTGCTGCTGCCCTATGCCATTTTTAAAAGAGCTTTTAAGTCTTGCCTCACATTTACAGTCCGTCTGAAGACCTTGCAAGACTGAGAGAAACCACAGGAGACTGGAAACATGAGGCAAGGCTTCTAAGTCCCTATTAAAAATGATGGAGACAGTGGCAACCCCACCAACTGTCTGCTTCTGCCTCACAAAAGAATCCTGCCACCTCAAAGGCAGAACCGGGCAACTGGTAGTCTATAGATATTCATTTTTTTCTATTTTCCATTTTTTTCCATTTTCACAGGGGTCCTATGGCCCTAACCCCTGTAAACATGGAGGAATTACTGTATTTTTGTGTGCATTTTTAAAGATGGACACATTTATAGATGTATTAACTTTTGTTTTCTTACTCCCATGACAGCCACATGCTACAACTTCTGCTCCATTCCATCATTTTTGCATTGATCAGTCTACCAGGTTCAGCACTGTTGAAACTGTTTGAAAAGTGCCTCTTCTTTAGCACATTCCCCTCCTCACCCATAAACTTAGCCTCTTCCAGATATGTTAGACTACTGTTCCCACCATCTATGAGCTAGAACACTACCTAGGAATGCTGGGAACTATAGTTAATCACACCTGGAGGACACCAAGTTGGAGAAGGCTGTTTTAGGGATAAAGTACCTTTTGAATTGAAAAAGCTCTCAGGATTAATCCTTGGAATTTTACAGTACTAAAAAAAGGATTCTACCTGAAACTCTGGAAAACTACTGCCAGTCACAGTAGACAATGCTAAACCAGCTGGGCCAATGGTCCAAGGTTGTATGCAAACCATCTTGGTATTTCTCCTAGGGATCAAACAGTTGTTAAATGGTAGGCCTTTTGCATATAAAAACAATTGAGCTTGCTCTGCTGTTCCATCAGAGCTCGGAAAAGTTGCCTAACAGTAACAGCTTGATTTCCCAACAGAGAATTGTCATCCATCATCCAAATCCAGGGCTAGCTGAAAGAGTCTAGATGCTGTAGTAAAAGGAGGAGAAGGGGAAACTGTTGGGAAATTTTCCAAGCATTGTGAAGGTTAAAAAGAATAAATATTTAAATCCTGGTATTTTCACTTGTCCCTCACCCCTATTCCCTTGGCCTGGTTTTAGCAGGGTCCAGATGAAAATTATACTTGCACTCATTAATGAAGTTTAATGGGTTAAGTCTTTTCACAATACTTTCGTACATATACACAAATTAGAATTAGCTATCATGGTTGAAGTGGTTTCCTTTCCCCTACTCCTGCTAATGCAAAGGTTGTAACTACAGAATAAGAGATTATGTTTTGGGTCTTTTCTCCCACAAGTATATTTTTAGACTGTTTGCTTGTGGGGTTTTTTTTTAAAAAAAGTCTCCAGGGCTATATCTTTAGGGCTGTGTTTCAGCTTTTTGTTTTTAATTTCAAATAGGCATCTATGAGATATGCAGTTAAAACAGAGACTTACGTGGGATTAATTCAAATGAGAATTATGATTGAAGAGTTGAATTCTAACTGTATAAATAAGGATTAACCCAGTGCATTCACTTACTGGAAAAGTTCTTTAATTGCCAGGATAGTTGTATAAGCCTCAGGAATTGTTTTTACTGTATTCAATTATGAACCAGTAATTAATGATAGTGGGAGTCTCTGCAGAGGGATATAGAACACGAAAACAAATTTTCCATTCTATTCTATATCTTTATATCTCATTTTATCTTCAAACTATGTTACATCTTAAAAGTATAAGAAATACATGACAACCCTCTCATATGATTGTGTTAGCTAGATTTGTTCAGACTGGGTTTTGCCTTTGCCTTCCTCTGGGGCTGAGTGAGTATGACTTGTCTAAGGTCACTCAGTGGGTTTCCATGACTGAGTGAAAATATGAACCCTAGTTTCCTAAGTCCAGCACTTGAACCATTATACCATACTGGCTCAGGGTTATCTGACAGATCATAGTAAATCTACCATTACTGTTCCAGTTTCTACAATAGGAGTCTATGAAAAAAGAAAAGCTTTCAGAAATAGAAAAAGGGAAAAAATTTCTTTAGTTTACCTTTTAATATAAGCTTATTAATTCACATTTCCCAAACCAAAACTGAAACCAAAATACAGTTGAAATTCTCCAAATTTTTCAGTGCAGTTCTCTGATTTTAAAAAAGTGTATATAAAAATTCAGATACAATAGCCCCCCCCCCATTTGTGAGGGTTCAGGGCACAGAACCCTTGTGAAAGTGGAAAAACTGCTAATAACCCCCCACCTCGCAATTCCCCTCCAGAGCTTCCCTTGTCCCATTCCTTTGCCTCTGGCCCTGGCCCTCAGGAGAGGAGAAAAAAAGACAACCTAAAAGACTTACCAGTACTTTCCCCTCAGGCAGAGAAGAGGGGAGTTCCTGAGGTCTTAATTCCTTCTGGTGGTCATCTTGAAAAGGAGAAAAGATGACAACCTAAAAGATTAGTACCCCCGGGGACCAATCAGCAGCCATTACACAGCAGAAAGTGCAGCCACATGCGAAAGACGCTATGCCTTCAGCAGGGGAGAGGGGGTTTTGATCACCCAAAAGGAAAAAACATCCATTTTAAATACAAGCCTGGCAAGCTTGGTGTGAGTAATGCAAAGGATGGGAGGAGGAAAATGGCAGAGGAGGCAAGCACATGCCTTATGGATAATCAGATTTGCGGACAGCAGAACTGCAAATGTGGAGAGAGGACTGTATTTGTGAAAATGTAGAAGATATATATAATATTTCTGTACTACCCTGTTAACAGTGCTATTATTCCACTTTCAATATCCTGTGGAATTCCTGGGTTTGTAATTTACTAAGGCCAAAGAGCTCTCTGGCTGAGAGTTCTAAAACTCCCTAAAACTCCTAACTCCTCCCTAAACTTCAAACCCCAGAATTCCATAGGAGATTGAAAGTAGAGTAATAATACTATAATAATGTAGTGTGGAAAGGAACTGAGTGTAAAAAATGGGTATATTTGACAAAAGTGCATCTAAATAACATGCGTTGGGGCACGCAGGTAAGAAATAAAATTATTATTATTATTATTATTATTATTAATAATAATAATAATAATAGAAGAAATCGCACAAAAATGCATATAATTTTTGTGAAACATTTTTCAGTATATTTTATAAAGAATTTTTTTAATACAAACAAAAAGGAAGATGGAAGTTAAGAAAAACAAAAAGAGAGAAAGAACAAAGAACAAAAAGAAATGAAGGAAAGAAAATATTTACATTGACTTTTGGCATTCTTAATGGTGGTTATAGATTTTACTATATAAAGCAACCCTTTTCCAACTATATACTATTGATGCACATTTTCAACTTAACCAGACCTATTTATTATCAAAGCCTACATTTAACATTTTATTCTCACTTTTCTGCCAAAAGGCAATCAAAGGTTTCCAATCTTTTCAAAATGACACAAATGATTTTTTTCTAATCAGTGTTGATAATTGGTCCATTTCAGCTAGGTGAGTCAGTTTGCTGGAACCACCGTGCTTCTCTGTTTCTGTGCATATGTTAATCTTGCTGTCATGGTCATATATTCCATAGTTCTTCTCCATGTGGTCACCTATCAGAATCCAGGTTTCAATTGAATATTTACCTGCTAAGTCTTCTGAATCAGATTATGTATTTGTTTCCAAAATTCTTTCACTTTCTCACAAGTCTACCACCATAATGTCCCTACTTGTTGCTCACATTTCCCCCATACATTGGAAACCTCTTTCTACATGCTGGCCATTTTTTCTGGAGTCAAATACCAATGATACATCATTTTATAAAAATTCTCCTTAAGATCATAACATAAATTTCACTCCCTTTGACCACATTTTTCCCATTGTTCCACCTGTGTATTATTCTCAAGCTCTGAGTCTACTTTATTATACAATCTTCGACTTGTTTCTTTTCCAATTCAGTTTTTAATAAAAGTCTATATATCTTGCCAATTAAATGTTCATCATCCATGCATAACTGCATCTAAGATTTGAGTTTGTTCTTTTGAAAACTTCCAAATATTGGTCTATAAGAATATCTTTGAAAACTATAACCCTCTGTCATGAATTCTTTGTTTGATTTAATTCTATATGGTTCTTGATAAAATTCTAAAAGATCCTAAAAATGCAAATTGATGCAGAAACAGGTTGGACCGCACTGGACACTGAAAATTAGAAATTAGTCCATACCTGGACCACTTAGGAAGCTTAATATGAAACAGTGTATATCTCTTCATCTTCATGCAATTCACTTTAAAACAAAGTCTTTCACTTCTTGCCCTTCTAGACATTTTTTCCAAGTGAATACTTTATCATAAATCTCTTACTGTTTTCTCTTTTCATTTGAATATATATATATATATATATATAATTTCAAATCGTGCAACTAAAAGCATAAAAAATTATTATATGACAATATAACTTTTTTGAAATGTAACATAATTCGTTCTATCTGAAAAAAGTAATTGCTTGTCTATCTCTTACTCCCAGCCAAAGTATAATAATCTGATTGAGGTTTGATGTCCTGGCTTGAGAACAAACTATGGTTTGCATAAGTTTGCCTTATCTGAAATTAGTGGTAACGAGTTGCAGAGCTTGGAGTGTGTGGAGGGGGGGCAGGAGGGGAGCTACAGCGCGAAGGTCCAGCCACTGTGCGTGGGGCATGGCTGCAGTACATGGGGGTGTGGCCAGGGGGCACGGGGGCATGACTATGGGGTGGAACATCCCAAAAACATTGCTGCCTGGGGCCAATTGCTCCCCCTACCCCCATGTCCCTACACGACTGATGGTAACTGCATTTTGTTGTAAACCACAATTTAAAAGCTTTTTATCTCTGTCCCCATTGTGTACAAAAGAAAGGAAAGGAGCAGTGATGTAGCGAAACCAGGGCTTACAGCATTGAAGCTTCAGGATGTCTTCATTAGCAGGGATGGTAGGGATGGATGCTACCTCTTTCATGCCTCCCTGTTCTCTGTGAGGTTAGCAATAGCTCTCACAGAAACTCCTTGTGGTATGAAGCCTTTTGGCTGGTTGGTCCCTGAATTTGCAGGTAAGATCCATTAGCTTCAAAAAAAAAAAAAAAAGGCAGAAGAACTGTTCTTGATGGAAAACTGCTAGAACTGGTATGCTATGTGAATCAATGTAGCTGCCTGTATCTTTTGAACAGGCTGTACTTTACAAGAGAATGAAATTTATGTGTAGACCTAGATGTTTTAATGTTCAAAGAACTTTGATATCAGGACAAAGCTTATAATTCTTTCTTCTACAACAGTGGTACATCTTTCGGCTGCCACAGTAGATTCTGTAATGATTAAGAACAGACTCCAGTTCTTTCAGGAGAAATTCTTCTCTCCCTAATGTCAGACCTAGTGGTGGGAGAAAACAGAGACCAAGCATGCGCTGCCTTCCCTAACCATGGAAATAAGTGGGGGCAGTGAGCCAACTGATATACCTGTTGCAATGTATGAAAATGTATGGACTCCTTGCTTCACAATTTCGTAATTTCAGTGTATGAGAAAGTAAACTGCTTCTAGATTTGTTTAGGCTAAGGCTGCCTTGCAAGTTTCCTTGGGAATGTTATTCTGTAATGTGTACTTCTGTGTTATCTGCTTGCCCGGAACATGCACAGCTGTGTTTTCGTGTGTATTTTGAGACATGGCCTTGTTATGGTTATAAGTTGTTATTCACGCTTGTTTTCCTGGTTTCATGTCTTTGTAGCTTGCTACATAACAGCAAGCCTTGTGAAGAGTTCATCTTCTTCTTCTTCTCTCTGCCTTAGTCAGAGTGGCTAGTTCTGCTGTCACCTAGTCTGCTTGATTTATTATCCACAATAAACGCAGTTAAATTGCTAACTGGCTTCTAAGTGTTTATTTTACTTAACTCCCTAAGTGCGGGCAAGAATGAAGCGGGTTTCATTTTTCACAAGATTTTTCTTTCCTATTTTGCAACAATACCCTCTCTTGGGTTACTATCAAATGGTGCACTCTTTCCACACCCAACTATTAATGATACTGATAACACCATAGGTTACATTTGCTTCTGCTTGCAATAGTAATCCCTGGTTGGTTATAACTTCTAAATTGACCAGTATCCCATATTGACAGACAATGGCACACTCCTGTCTTATATGGACTAGTTAAGATTTGAACAGGCCTCTACTTTTGTTTAACAATCAGCACATAGAAACAAGTTTGTACATCCTGTTTATGTTCAGCAATATGGCACATACAGATACTTTTGTCAGAAATTTCACACCAATTTCTCTTTCAATGCCAGTAGCTGTCATTTCAAACTTTCATGAGATTTTTAAAATAAAGAGTAGAACAAACAAGAAAAAGCTTAAGCATGCAGGCACATATCTAGCACTGGTGAGAAAAACCTTCTTAACATGCACAATTATCATGTCAACTCATCCTAAAGAATTCTTCACCAAGCTATGCTCCATTAATATACATCACCAGTAGGGAAGCTACCAGTTTCAGCTCTTTTCTAGGGACGCTACCAGTGTCAGCACTTCTTTTACCAGTTTCAGCCCTTTCACACTGCACAAATTATAGAGCTATGATTCCCCTTTACTGCCATTGTTCCATCCCAGAAGATCTTGGGTTTTGTAGTTTAGGGAAGTATATTTAGGATTCTCAGCCAGAGAGATCCTTTAGTGCTTCTGACCAAATGACAAACCCCAGGATTCCAGAGGATGCAGCCCTGGCAGTTAAAGTGGAATCATGGCACTATCAGTGTGTAATGTGAATGGGCCATGTGTTCCTGCTCCATTTTTAACTTGCCATTAGTCTGCATTCTCTCCATGTTCTTCTATACAATCTGTTTTACTGATCACTGAATTATGATCAAGAACTCAATTGAATGTCATTTGACTTGCTGCTGTTTTTGACGTATAAGACAACTAATCACTGTGAGTTGTTTATATGAACTGTCTAAGAAGGGTGCATTTTAAAAAATTAAAAAAGAAACAGCAGCCTTCACTGCAGAGCAGACAAATGTAAAACTGATAGAGGTATTACTTCATTCATATCACCAAGTCCTAACTTCTTCAGATAATAAAACCATTTATTACTCTCTGTCTGACAGCCCAATGGAGACTCTGCTTATTGTGCCTTTGAAATCTTTCACATTTCAGACATTTTGGCAGATCAAATATCCTCTCAGCTTCCTTTCAGTTCATTCTTCTCCCCTCTCCATTTAGAGCCATGAGCAATGCGCTGCAGTCAGTACAGAAGTGGTCTTTTCCTCCACACACCTGTTGTTGTTGTGTGAGGAATGGAATCCACCCTGCTGCTGCATTTGACAGTCTCAACAAAACTAGACTTTTCACCCTTCCTCAGATTAGGAGCCCACTGTGCCTAGAGAATGTGCACATTTCCTGAAGCTCACCAGATCTGAGGAAACAAACAAAGTATGCACAGAACAATCTTTGCATTTGAAAGTGTGGAAACTAAAGCCATTTCCATTGGATGGCACCCTCCCAGCATGGGGACGTGAGAGGAGAGGGATCACAGCAACACTTTCTCATGACGTTGTTGCAGTCCCGCCCTTCTAGCATCTCCAACCAGTGCAATCATGCGGTATATCACCGATGGAAAAACTCCATCAATGGCCCCTGATTGCATGAGACTCTGTCTCCACCAGCTATGCAGAAGGAGTGGAAGCGTGATAACATGCTTCCTTCCTCACTGCAGCATGGGGAGATGGCCTGCTGCAGTACGGAAGAAAGGAGCATGTCACTCACACTCTTTTCTGCAGGGAGCTGGCCGAGGTGCCGAGGGGAGCATTCCCATCGTCTTCTCTTCCCAGCAAAGGTACTGCCTGGACCACAACAGCATGTTGGTGGGAGCCAGTAAGGCACAGAAATGGCCTAAAAATGCATATAAGTGGGAAAAGTGTACAAATGTGCTTTAGTCAATTGGACTAGGGAAAGGAATAAATATGTGTATGAATTTCAGTGTGGGTAGTCAAAACAAAGCCTTGCAAGCTGACACAGAACAAGGACAGGAAGGAAATGTAAATGGGATTCAGAGAAACATCAGAAAATTGTGGCTGAGAGATTTTCATATTTGTAGTGGGATTCCTTGCCAGTGTGGGAGCCTTGATCAGCTCCCACAAATGTCTGACTCTTGCCACATGCCTGTTTTGAGGGTTGTCTGATGACAAAGAAACTTGCCATGTGTAGAGAGGAACACCAGTGGTCAATCCACCTCTTCAGCTCACTTTGTAATTGGCATTCACATGCTCTAAACATGTCTGCAGTCTTGTTCTGGAAGCTACATTAGTCTCCTGTTCAACCACCTCCCAACATGAATTGTAGCCCCTTAAACTTGGTTGTTTCTTGGTCAAAAGTGAAAAGGGGGATGGAGCAGCAAATGTCCAGGTATTTAGCCTGCTGTGCTATTACTCTCCACAAAATGGGAACTGGCCAGGATCCATGGGTTATGGCTGACAAAAGGTGGATTTGGGAGGAGATTTGGTCATCACACAGCCAGTAGGGAATTCCAACCTTCACAACAACCAAAAAGGTGAATTGTGATAGAGTAAGTCTAACTTTGCACCATCATAATTTAACAGTAGAATTCGAGCCAGTAGCGGGGGGGGGGTATTTTTCATTCTAAGTCCTTTGACAAGCCAAATAGAAACCAGGCACAAGCCTCCTGACATTGTAGAGTCAAATCTAACCCCTCTCTTCTAATTCCACTCCTGTCACACTTGTCTACTTACTGATCTACCTTTCCATGGATTAACTGGTGGCAGTGACAGGAGTGGGAAAGGGACAGTCTCCTTCTTCTTTTCCACCTTGCTCTCATGTCTGCTATGGCTACAGCAATAAGGCAAATAGGACCAACAAAAGACTTGAAGCTGAGCAAGACATGGTGCTTCCCATCATCACCCTACTCTTGTAATATGCATAGTAGTGAAGGCTGGAAGTCTTACTTTGGGCACCTGTTATACAAGCACCTCTTCCTTTCTCATGGAGAAAAAAAATAGTAATTCTAACTCTCTGGCAATATATATGCATCCCTGCATTTCTTGCAAAACTGGGAGACCAGGGTTCAAATCCCTGCTCAACTATGGAAACCTACTAGGTAATGCTGGCAAGCCACACTTTTCAGCTTCAGAGGAAGGCAACAGCAAATCTTCTCTGAGCAAATTTTGCCAATAAGATGCCATGATAGGTTGGCATTGGTTCACTGAAGATTGGAAATGACTTAGAAGCATACAAAACAAATTAAAAGAACAAGTGAATTAACTGCAATTTTAAAAGCACATCTGTAAAAACAAAACAACAGCATCCTGCCATTCAAAGTCCCCTTAGCAGCAGCCAGCCAAGTTTGCTACAAGTCCAGCTGTATAAAATACAATAACAGATTCAGGCTGTTTCTTGCTTTTTTTGGTGACACCTTGAAATCAGCTGCTAGAGACAACCACCTGCTCTACCATCCCTGACTGTAGGTCTGCCCTGGAGTCAGATGGCAGCTGTGGGTATGAAGGAAGGAGAAGAGAGAGAAAACGTCTTTCATCCTGTCAAGAATACCTGATCAGCAAGCAGGTAAATGCATAGGGAAAAGGGGGAAAATTTGGAGGCTTGTGAGTTAGTTGCAGTGAAAGGATTGGACACAAATGGATAACCAGAAATTGAACCAGAGAAATATTTAGGAGCTGTTACACTTACTTTACATTTGAATTCAGCATTACAAGTTGTCTCATTTGGTATTCTGAGCCAAACAACATGAACGTCAGCAACTGCTCTCAAGAGGAGTGGTTAATTGATGAGATCCTGTTTGCCACAAATGTCTTTGTTTTGACTGATTCACCTCCTTCTGGGAGAGGCATCGCAGGCCAATCTCTGACAAAGTTTGTTTGGTGGGATGGAATGTTCCCACGCATGTACCTACAACTAAAGTCTTTTTATTGCACGCACTGCACACACGCACACACACATATAAAACTCATTTGATCACATACATTCTGGGCTGCATAAATCCAATCAGCAGTGTGAATGGAAACCTTTGCATGATTGGGAATCCTGATTAAAGCAGGGTTCCTATTACATAAAGGACTTCAACTCATGTTCAAACAAATGGAAGTAGAAAACCCTAGGGCTTTGCCTTCAGCATGAGAGGGGTAAAGGATGCAGTGGGGAATTTGTGTACATGCTTATGTGCAACCCCTACTTTTATTCCTCCTGGTAGCAGGGTTAACATTTTGCTCCCCTGTCTCTGAAGCTAGAATTTCTGGCCATTTCCACATGAGGTGAGGGAATCGCTCCGTGCCATTACTCACCGGATCTTCTGGCTCCTCGGTCCAGTCCAGGGTGAATTGGAGCAGTGCGTGGTCTTAGATCCATACTGCTCCGCCTTCCAAAATGGCAGCTTCTGGTTGGTCGTGGGTCCCGACCAACTGCGCGCTAAAGCCCGCCCTTTGCAGATCGCAGGCTCACATTGGTGCGAGCCTGCGAATCTGCACAAGGGAGCAGGAACGCAATGGCACGTTCCAGGAAAATAAAGACCTGTTTTTTGCGGTCTTTAAAAAACACACTGGAGAACCACTTGGGATCGTTTTGGAGCGGACTGATGTGCACATCTCCGGTAAGTAGTCTGCTCCTGCTCCGCTCCAAGGTGCAGACGTCCTCCGTGGAGAACGCACTGCACCATTTTAATTTCCCTGTGCAGAAAAGACCTCTGTCTCTGCATCCTAGAGGAAGGCCTGTGTCAGCTGGTCACCCATTTTTGTCCTAACCCTCTTTCTGATTGGCTCCATGACACTTCACATATTCAGAGACATTTCTCTGCATAAAAGCAGGGAAATCTCAAGCATGAGCCACAATTTTGCCTCAATCTTTTCCTCATACTAATGCGCTTACAGGTAAAATACACCTATCGCCTACTCTTGCATGACATTTGCTGGCACAGGTAAACAAAAATGTATTTAAAAGAAACCTAGCTATGTGGTCCATGAATAAAATCAAAAGTTAAGATTGGGTAATATACTGAGATCTAGCATGGTGTAGTAGTTTGAGTGTGGGACTGTGGGGGAAGGCAAAATGCATATCCTCCAACATTTGATTCCCCACTTGGCCATGGAAATCCACTGGGTGGCCTTGGGCACGTCATATACTCTCAGCCCCAGAAAATCCCATGATAGGTTCGCCTTAAGGTTATCATAAATTAGAAATGACTTGAAGGCACACAACAACAATATATTTACTAAACCACTGAAATGTCATTTTAAAAGATAAGAATCCAAGGCATTCAGAACTCTTCATCAGACTTGATGTTCCAAAACCTCAGAGGCAAGAACAGGGCAGGGGGGGAAAGTGCAAAAATTATCCTGGCCAAATGCTATGGGATATATAAGTCCCAGATGGAGACTGCAGGCTTTAAGAGTTAAGTTGAGTAGTAGTGGTATCAGTTTACACTTCAAGAGATGTATGTGTGTGTGTGTGTGTGTGTAAATATATCCATAAGAGTATGATACAACTCAGTGGTGTATCCCTAGTTTAGAAATGTTTGCTTTCACATCATTACCACTTCTCACATGTTATATCCTACATTTCATCCCCACTGAATGGTGCAGGTTCTTCTGTCAAACATAATTTGACAGATTATTTTCTGTCAAAAATAAATCAAATGAATTATTCTTTCACTGTGGAAATGATTGGTGTTTTGCCACTAATTCCATTGTTAGAAGTATGCTGTCAATAGCAGCTCAGTTACTATCAGTTCGCCACCAAAGTTCCCAAACCCAGACAAACATATCAAAATGAAACAAAATCAGAAAATTCTTGGCCAGACAGTGCATCTTGGAATGTTACATTTCAAAAAAGGGAATAGCATTTTAGGAATTAGTTTGTTTTGTTTAAAGAACAACAAACTAATCAGTTGTTGCTTGGTTACTAATGTTGTGCTTCTGTTCCTTTATATTATTATTTCTCAAAAATCCACCTAAAAATGGTCCCAAATCATCCCAACCACAAAAAAAAAAGGGGGGGAGGGATGGAAGGCAGGCAGGCAGGAAAGAATGAAAAAGAAGAGGAACAGAAACAAGGTCTGGAATCTGACAGACAAAGTAGAATGTCATTCTTTCCATGTTTATTTTAAAAAGTTCTAAAGACCTATGTCTTCAGCAGGCCCTACCCGTTCAATTTTTAATGATGAATTTTAAATGGTTTTATGTGTTTTTAGTAGTATTTTAATTTAATTTAATTCAAGCCATGGAGAGAGGCAGGTAAGAAATAAGTTGTTGTTGTTGTTGTCATCAATTTCTTCTACCCCCTTCACATTGTTATCATCACCTGTTTCATGGTTTGTCCTACAAAAGCTGGGTGCCCTTTCCATGATCCAAAGGAAGTACAATTATATTGTTCCATGTGTATGACAAACGTCCATGTCCTCTCCAAAGGCTCCCAAAGTGTATGTGTTGTTCTGCTAAATGTTTGACAGATGGAGACAGACGTATCCACCTTCTTTTATTCCGAGAATGTAAGACTGTTGCAGAAATTCTGCTTTTGTCCTGATGTGCTTCCCTTTTATCATAGACAGGTTCAGATGAAGGGAATGGCTTTTTATATTTTTCTTCCTTTGAACTGCCAAGTAGGTCATTGAACAAGGGAGGAAAATGCCTCACCACTGTTTTATGTAATTTGTGCAGATGGCCAGGTGGCTGGTTCAAAGAACATAGTTCTAAAATTCTATTTACAGGTCACAAAATGTGCTGCCATCTGCCCAGTTTGGAGCACAGGGTCTAGAGTGCCCTGTTCATTCTGTATTCCAAGAATGATGTCTGTTGGGTTTCTCTCCATCCTCACCCACCAGACTGCAAATATCCAGGCCTTCTCTTTCCTTCCCATGCCTGAACATAAGTTCATGTTCAAATGCAGCCATAATTTTTTCAGAAAATGGTGGCTTCTGGCAACAGGATAATGTCCCTTTCCTTTCCCACTAAAATTATAGGACTTGGGCCCAGAGCTATGTTTTTGGACTTCAGCTCTTAGAATTCCCCAGCCAGTATGCCCACTGAGAGTTATCATCCAAAAAGAAACTTTTCCAGGCACGACCTGACCCCACTGCTGGGGCCTAACTTGGGAACTGAGATAAGTCTGGCCATCCTAGAAGCTTTAAGTATAGAAGGGTAAGGATTTTGTTTGGTTCTATTCTTGATAAGAACATTTCCAAATTTGTAAGTTTCTTAATGCACTTGTATGGAAAGAACTGGAGATTTTTTTAAAACAAAATGAATGTGGGAGAGAGTGGAACTGACAGATTTGTTTATGCGGGCAGGGAACTGCACAAATCTTAAAAGCTTGGCTTTGAATCTTTGTGTATTCAGCCATGTTTTAAGTGCTCAAGTCAACCTGCTGCCCTCTCTCTCTCTCTCTCTCTCTCTCTCTTACATCTTGCTCACCTGTAACAGCTACGTGTTAACCTCATGCCACAGTGTCCTCCCCATATTTGAAATACTTGGACCAACTGAATGTTGCCAGTGCAGACAGCTGAACATTTCTCTTGGCTTGTCTTTGACAAAAGCTTAATAAAATCCATATATTTCTTCATAAATCTGAAAGAAAGATGTGATTTTGTTTCAATCAATCTATATATATTTTTAAAATCTGGATGAAAACCAAACTGTTGCAAACTGGGTTGAAAGTGCAAAAATACCTTATACTCAATTAACTCAGCAGCAAGCAGAGGAAAGGATGGGCGGAATCTCGCTTTCCCAGTACACTCAGGCAAAAGCAAACTGCTGCAGCTTCAACTAGCTTCTATGTTTTTCTTCATTGATAACTTTTGCCATTTTGACTACACTCTGATGTTGTTTGGCCACGTGTGCTCCAGTTTTCATCTGTGAAATGTTGGAGGATATGCATTTTGCCTTCCCCCACAGCTACACCTCTGGAGCTGGCCCTCCCTGGTCTGTTCTACGAACTGTTGACTGATTCAGGAGACTGAAGTGATATTTTCTGCCAGTCCTCATTCTGTGATTTATATTTGTGGACCCAAAATCATTATGCAGCACACATCTCTTTTTCTGTCCCAAGCACCCCATCCACCATCAACAGCAGCAGCAGCAGCAGCAACAACAACAACAACAACTACAAGCTCAAGAAATCCCACATCAAAACACTTTTAAAAAACACCTTCTTTTTCCAGATTTCCATGAACAGTCTTTCAGATTCTAAATGGGGGAATTGGTAATGACCAGTCAATTCAAGTGTGAAGAATTGTAAAGGTCACCGTTGTAGAGAATACTGCTCACACCATGCCATACATTAAACATTTCAGAGGCCTCATTATTGGGATGATGGTTGCGAGATGGAAAAGCAATGGGACTGTGTTAAATGTGTGCCTCTGACAATGTGTAACAAGACCAGCACTTGTAAAAAGGATATAAACGCATGCTATTTTCATTATGGATCTTAGTATTGCAGATCGTCCACAGGAACCATATTGCACTTCTCAGGTTACAATGCATGACCAACTACTAGATGAATAAAAGGGTTTTATATACCCCCTGGCATTTCCATCTGTCCATGCCTGTAAAAAAGCACTGGTTTCCAGCCGTGGAGGCCCTTTCCTTAACAGCAGAGGTTGCTGCTCATCGCTCTAAGAGCCTGCCCTCCCCCAAAACCTAATTAACAAGGAACTGGTGGACATCACTCCAGGCTACAGAACACTGCTACAGCTCCATCAGTCAACAAAAGAGCAACCTACAGTTTGTGCTTCAGTAAAGTCGAGGAAAGGGAAAGATCAGACTGAACGGCTAAAGCTGGAGCATTCATTTGTCCTCTGAAGCTGGGATGAGGAGCTTGAAATCCTCTTTGAAAAGAACTCACCATGAGACCATGGGAGTCACACTGTTAACCGAGTTCCCTTTTTGTAACAAAGGAGCGACAAAGTTACTTTTGAAAAATAAGGTAACAAAAGGGAATGATATAATATTTTTATGAGATATGAGTGAAAGGTTTCTTGTTACTATTTGTAGTTTCAGATGAAGGACATTTTTATTTGGCCTTCTGAATATAATTGCTCATGTTTTATGCCATTGTCTCATCAGTTCTAGAAAAAGAAAAAAAATCTTAAGCAATGAGTGGCAGTGGGTAATGTGCCGGTAGGCAAAATGTGGCTTGCAGGCCACCTGTGGCTCTCCATAGAATCTAGTATGGTCTCATTAATACCCAGACACCTTCATGAATCCCTGTGGTGAAAGAACTGTGAAAAAATGGCCAATCACAGCCCCAGAAAACTCTGGGCAATCACTAGGTCCAGGGTACAGGATACCAAATCTTCTGTGAAATTAATTGGATAGTGCAAAAGTATCCACAGAATGTTCTTATGCCCTGTTTACTTGCACACTTT
Organism: Ctenosaura bakeri; assembly: GCA_948474755.1. NCBI lineage: Eukaryota > Metazoa > Chordata > Lepidosauria > Squamata > Iguanidae > Ctenosaura > Ctenosaura bakeri. Next base: position 155,817 of record CAOLHI010002801.1, on the reverse strand, counting down.
CCGATTTAAGTTCTTATTTGCATATTTTAAACTTCAAAAGGTGGGGATGCTTTTCTGTTTTAGAGATGAATGGATGCCATTTATATTAACAGTGAATTCATTCTCCAAGAATCCATCCTTAAATGGCCAGAATGGCACCCTACGTGTACAGGTATAGTAGAGATAATCCCACAGTCTCCAAAAGCACAAAACAAAAAACAAAACAAAACAAAAAAAACACTTTAGGAAAAAAAACAGTGAGAGTGGAGAATTTTCAAATAGCCCAATGGGGACTGAGCATGCTGAGTAGTCACACAACATTGGAGCCAAAATCCTATTTGACACTGATGGAGCATGAAGTTCTATCAATGTCCTTGTACTGGAGCTCTGAAGGATGATAGCTGCTCCCTCTTCCTGCACAGTGGCAACCAGTAATGCCAGCATGACTCTACTCCCCCCCACTGTACATGGCCAAGCAGTGCCCAGGGGCGGAGCTGTACCCTGATACTCTCTGGCTGCTATTGTGCAGCCAGGAAAGAAGGAGCAAACACTGCCTTCCTGGATGTGGGAGGAGGAAGGCTGATCCTTTTCCTCAGTTGTTCAGTATCAGTCAGCTTGTTTTGGGATACAGTCATCCCCCCTAAACCTATCTAGGTACCATTGTGCTGCCAGGCAAAAGGCATTGCATGAGGAGGTCCTAGATACTTCCTTCCACATAGTTGAAAAAGTACTCATCCAGGCATAAGCCTTCTTACACCAACATAAGTGACCAAGAGGATTCTGACCCATGTTTTCAGTGAAGAACTACAATGAACTCTGGTGGAGGGGAGAATGAAGAATCTTGGAAGAGAGCATTGCTGTCCCTCCAAAACCCTGAAAAGGAGCCCTCTTTGCACCCCAATAGATGCATGTGGGGCACAAGTAAAATGGCTGCTTGCTTGTATTGATCTCCCTTGCTACACTGGGGCAAGGTGCCCTTGTTATTGTTTATATCCTGCCTTTTCCCCAAGACTGGCTTTAGTGTTGGACTAAGGCTCTAAGAGATCAGCGCTGGCCCCTCCCGAAACTGCAAACCCCAGGATTCCAGAGGATGTTGAAAGTGGAATCATTGCGCTATAACAGCCTAGTGTGAAAATGGCCCAGGATTTAAATTCCCTTGTCTTGTGTTCCCTGGACTCCCTGCTCGTTGCTTGCCTGGATTTTCTGACCCTGGACTGTCTGACTATGTTACCCGCTGGATTCCTGGACCTCTGGATTGTTTCTGGACCATGAACAGGCAAGCTGTGTTGACTGTTAGTGTCTCTGTTGACTGCGAATAGCCTCCTACTGCCCCTGCACTCTGTTGCCTGGCATGAACAGCTGGCACCTGAGACAAAAGCTTGCCTTCCCAAAAAAAAAAAAAAAAAATCCATGATAGGTTTGCCTTAGGATCACTGTTAAGTTGGAAATGGCTTAATGCCACACAACAACAAACATATTAAAAACATATGAAAACATCAGTGTGTATGCATTTTTATATGTACGGGTGTGTGTGTGTTATTTGAAAAAAAAGATCTATGGTGTTAAAACCTATTAAAACAATTTTAAAATGTATTAAATGTCAGACTGGAAAGCCAAGTATTCCTTAGCTTTTATTGCCTGTGTGTAGCAATAGGAGTTAAAAGATTTCTTAAAATCAATGTTTTTTTAAAAAAGCATTTCCTTTACAATCAGTAAACGGCAGTTAGCTCCTTGAACACAAATGCAAAATTTACTATGTAAAAATGCTAGTTGTTACTGTCATTTAAGAGCAATCAAAGCAAGCTGAACAGAAGGCAACTCTCCTCAGTGCCTTTACTTTTCCATCCACTCCAAGATTACGTTATCTGGCCTGCTTGTTGATCTCTTTGTTAATGGCATCTTTTCCGACCAAAAATCAATGGGAAAGTCAGAATTCTAAAGAGCAATCTATGCCAGAACGTTCTTACACTCAAATACTCTGACAATGAAACTGAAACTACTATTACACGTAGACTTTGCTAATCATGTACGAACATTTACCTGGCAAATGAACCAATATGTTGTTTGAGCCCATCCTAACAACAATGTTTAATATGTTTCAAATTTGGGCCAGATCTGTCTAGGAGTTGGCTTGGTATGTCTGGAATGTGGGAATGTGGGCATTTTTTTTCCTCCTAAGTGCTGGAAAATGTTAGCCAGAGTCTGGCTTCTCAAGTCATCAGTAGCCAACATAATGAATTGTAGCAAGAACTGGCAACTAAAAACATTAAACCACTTCCAACAATCTGCTACAAGCAGCACATCAATGAAGATATATCATCAAATAAAACTGCAATTTATGTTCATTTTTTATTTACATATAGTTTATAACAAGATGTAAATCAGGTGGGAAATAAGTGTTTCCACAGATGCGGTGGCATGCAGCTCCCAGCATCCCTCTTCCTCTTTGGACTTGGTAGTTATGGATGATGAGTGTTGCAGTAAATCCTCTGAAAGCAACAGCACTCCCTGTCCTCCCCACCAAACAAGAGGCTTAGGAAGGCCACTATGAAAGAAATGGGGCGGGGAAGTTATACAAGCATGAAAAGGAATTTTCCTAGGCTAGCCCACATCAACAAATGCCTTAAGAAGGATCAGAGGGAATCTCATCAGCTAGCCTGCTGCTAAAGCATCCTCTAGTAGTGTTATTATTGTGTGCCTTCATGTCATTTCCAACTTAAGGCAATTTAAGGCAAACCCATCACAGGGTTTTCAGGGGCTGAGAGTGTGTGACTCACACAAGGTCACCCAGTGGGTTTTCATGGCCAAGCAGGGAATCAAAGCCTGGCTTCCAGGATCATTGTCCAACATTCAACCCACTACATCATGCTGGTTCTGTCCTCCAGTGACCCCTTGCTTATGTTCCATTGCTGAATCTTACCTCTTGGACTACTTGTAGAATAACACAAAAGCACATTCTCCTCAAATAAGTTGTCATTTCTTTATCATTTTCACATCTAATCATTAAACTTTAACAAGTTTAGCTGGGCCAAAGAAATGAGAAGTGTTTGAAAAACAATGTTCTGTTTTTCTATCTGCCTGCCTCTGCCAAAGTCTGTTGCTGGTATGTCTGGAGCTGCATTGCCTTTGCTCTTCTTTGGTGCAATTCCTTAATTGTACAGGTTGTGTATTCTCTAGGTACTGTAGTAAGGTTCCCCAATACTAGTAATACAGAACTAGGGCAAAAGTCAGAGTGAATTGCCAAGAGCAATCAGTCAGCAGCTTTTTAAAAACTGTTTTGTTTTGTTCTTAAAATAGTATACTTCATAGGCATCAAGCACAAAAATCCCTGAAGCTACTCATCCACTGTACCTGAAGCCACCTGTCCAAAACTAGGTTTAGTGTCTACCATATTTCCTAATTTTACACAGATGTGTGGAGGGATATAGCCATTTTGCATTTCCTAATGCAAGTCAATTGCAATACAGATGTCTGATGTGGGTGCGCGGTGATCACGCAAGAAGCCTCTTGCGAGAGGCACTCGTATCCCCTCTGATTGTCCTCTGCACCAGCTCCATGCTGGCCAGAAGGACGTGTGAGGGCTCCGCCTCTTCCTTCCACAGCGCAACTGGGTACTTTCCCAAGTTGCACTGGGGGAAGGAAGCACAATGGCAGCGCCTCTGGAGGCTCCGCATGCAAGAGAAGTGCATGTGGGGCCTGGGAGCGGCGCACAATCACACATCATTTTTGGCAAGAAGCCAAAAATGATTTATTGCACGATCACTGCTTACTGGCCTCGGGAGCATCGTGTGATTGCGAGGACGTCATGTGAAACAGTCCCTGCAATCGCACAACACTCCGGAGGTCATTTCGCATAAGAAATGGCGTGCAAAAAGGGCCTCAGTTCAGGTTAGGGGCAGAGACAAAATTATTTGACTTACAGATTCCACAATGGCCATAGCCATGCTGACTGAGGGATACTGGGAGCTGTAGTCCAGAAAAGGAACTTCACAAAGGTCTGTGTTTAACCTGTGTTATTAAGGGACAAAATATGTGCAACTTACAGACATGGAAACTTGAATAGGCTGTATAATACTTTCAATAGTATTACCTGTGAGTTCAAATTCCTCTCATCCATGGAAATTACTGGGGTCCTTTACAGAAGTTACTGTTTCTCAGCCTAATCAATTGGTGCATAATCCCCACCATTTCATAGATGAAAATTGAAGTGTCTGGTCAAACAACTTCACAGTGTGGTCTAGGTTATTAATGAGGAAAAAGAGAAGGGGGGCAAGGCTGCAGCAGCTTCTTTTACCTGTGCCTACTGGGAAGAACCAGGACTTTATTTCTTCCTTTCTCTTTCCCCTTGATAAGTTGATGGAGGGCAAACTGCTTTGGTGCTCTGAACTCAGCAATTCAGTTAAGCTGAGGACAAAAGGGGAAAGTGGGAGGAAGAAAGAGAAACAGGGACATTTTCAGAGCAGCTGAAAAAGCAAGATGACAGGGGATTCATTGTGACTGTCCCCAACAAATTGGGACAGGAGAACAGTATGCTAATGTGAAGATAAGAAGAGCTACCTGATGACACATATTTGAACACACCAATATTTTTTTACATAACACAGGTTTTATGTATTCTGCACTGTATTCTGTATTAAAATGGGACAGCAACCACAAGTGTGAAGACATAACTATATAGCTTTTGTGCTGAACAGTTTCAAAGAAGGATAGGAAACCAATGTGATGCTAAAAGAAACTGGTAGGCCTTACGATGCTTTCCAAAGGATGATTCACTAGCTTAACATCAAACATTAAAAAGCTACCTCTACTGCCAAAAAACAGGGGAGTTTTAAGTACTCTGTGAACCATGTTCATGTACTGTATAACCTGTGCAAGGGGTGAAACATTTCCAGCTGAGAAAGTCTTTTTGTCTTAAGCTCACCAGCAATGTCATCCATCATATTTCCATTATTTTCCTTGAATTCATTAGGCTTAGACATTTCCGTAAGATTAATATTATCTGGGCACAATCTGTCTCTGGTACCCAAGATTTGCATTGTTGTCCCAAGACTTTGTCACACTCCCTGGGACTAAGTGTTCTACTAACTTTATTGCAGAGTTTCTAAACTTAATTACTGTGGGAGTGAGTTATATGATGAACTGCAGCACAAAGAGATGATAATCGGGATGGGAATGCGTCTTTTATGGATTGTAAAGAAACAGAGCCATGATAAGTGTACAAGAACAAATGCAAACCAATTCCATTCCTTGATACCTGGAAGCTCTTTGGAGTCCAAGATGCCAACTATCCTTACATTTCCAGCTTTTTTATGCAATTATGAGGACTAGAAACTGTACCAAAAAATTATACAGCCAGGGTGATCCACATTTGAATGGTACATACAGAGCAATTGTGTTAGTTAAGAAGAGAAACCACCTAGTTCTCGTAGCAAGTTCATTGATAGTTTGATTTTAGTTAGAAATAGCAGCTGGAGCATTTGTCAGCTAGAGAGAAAAACTCTGGCATTTTGCAGTCCTCTACAGGCAGAGCTAGCCAACCCATTTTGCTTCTGGAAGCAAAATACAAGTGGAAGGACTCCTTTCACTCCATGGACAAAAGGCAATTAAATCTTTCTCCAGTCCTGGGGATGGGACTGTACCCTGAGGGCAACATGTTAGCTTAAGGCAGTGGATCTCAAGCTATCTAAAGTAGGAGACTGCTAATTTTTCCCTTCCGTGTTGTTTTTTGGCAACAATTGTTTCCTTCTTTTCTTGGAAACTCTCCAGAGATTGGCAAACTGACGGCTTTTGGATTAGCACTGGGCAACAGGCCACCACTTTGAGTAGCACTGGCAGTACAGGACAGGCTGTGTGGCACATAGCATTCTCCTACAATAATATGCTGCTGCATTCTATCATCTGCCAACCTAGGGTTGCTGTGTGAAAAACAGGACAAGGCTCCTGTATCTTTAATGGGGGGTATTTGAAAGGGGGTATTTCAGTAGGTGCTGCTTGTCACACAAGCTCCACCTGTTGAAATTCCCAGTTCTGCATAACCATTAAAGATATAGGCACCCTGTCCTGTTTTTCATGGAAATCCCATGCCTGGAGGCAACTGCCTCAGTCTTCCTAATAATAGGTCCACCAGCCCTGTCTCCAAAGAAGCACACACACACACCGATATGTTTTTTTTTTACCCACCCTAGGATTTGTTCCAGTCATTTCTTTAATCCATCCAGCAAGCATCCAACATGCATGCAATTTTCCCCAGACTTCAGGGACTTCTCCATTCCCTTCAATAAAAGGAATACCTCTTGTCTTTATTGGTTTGCCTTTTGATCAGGAGTTTCATGGGTGCCCATATAAATCTGAATTTTATTTAAAGTCCCAGCTGGAGTAGACCCAAGGACTCAGTGGGATTTATGTAAGTGTTGACTCACCATTCAATGATTTATTCAATGGGTCTGCTCTAGCTGGGCCTAAGCAATAGGACAGCTCAAGAAGCTCAGGATCAGAAAGAATTTATTAAAAGCTAAGTACAAGGACTTCCAAAGAATGCCAGGTGCTCTAGGCTATAGTTCAGAGGAAGGGAATGGCAAACTACCTCTGAGTATTCTTTGCATAAGAAAACCCTATGAAATTCATGAAGTCACCATAAGTCTACTTGAGGGTGCACACATAGACATATATTTTGTTGTTGTCACTGCCCTTTTTCAACATAAAATATATAAAACATGTTTTGTATAAAATTCTTGGGGTCCTTTTATACCACACTAGACAATTATAGGGCTATGATTCCACAATTTATAAAATTTAGAAATCTCAGCCAGAGACCTCCTCTATTGCCTCATCAAACTACAAATGCCAGCATTCTACAGGATGGAAACATAGAAATTAAAGTGGAATAATTATAAAGCCTTATAATTTTGTACTATGAAAAATAAATATGGATAAATACGTGGCATCAGGCAGTTCCTAAATTAGAAACTCTGTCTATTTCAACTTACTGGCCAAGATTTTTATTCTAGGAGCATACTTCTGACTTGTTAAGTTTAATGTGTGAAGACTCTTATTAGAGTGAATGGAAGGACTCTCTGGAAAATACACTTCATACTAGTTCCCCCCCCCCTTAGAATACAAGGTGAAACAGCTTAACATCTGCCATTAAAGTTTACTCTCCTCTACATTTATAGGTTGCTACATTTCCACTAGCAGACTGTATTAACTATGTAAAGTCATTGCTTCCCTGCAAATACAGGAAAACATTTACGCCAGTTTGTTCCAGTATCTTCCTCTCAGCTATTCTGGAAGAAAGAATTAATTGTGTGCCATATGTGAAGTGGACATAGCCATCCAATTTCTTGCTTTATAATTTCTATGTATATTCAGTGCTATCATTTAAATTTTGTACAGATGAAATTACCAAGTTTACTTGTCCTTTGATTATCCCCTTTCCAGTAAGGTTTTAAAGGCAGTGCATTGCTTTCCTTGCCATGGAGTACATAACCCAATCCAACTAAATCAGTTGCAAAGTTCATATTCCAACTATAAAAGATTTATAAGAAATGTCTGCAGAATTGTTACGGAGTGCTGACTATGTCTTCATTTTGTCTTAACTTATTTAAATTTTCAGTAATACAATATATATTCTGTAGTAGTCTTTCTTATATATTTGTTCTTGTTTTCCACCTCTTCTGGGAACAAATATTTGGATTAGAGTTTGAAACTCTCTGCCTTTTTAATAAACATGATATTTGAATACGCATAAAAATATGAAACCTTCAAGAACTTTCTACCTGAGCTCAGGGAGGATTTTCCAGGGATTGAACATTTTTAAAACCTGGAAAACTGTTTTGAAAGGAGCATCTTAGTATATTTAAAGTTTAGTTGGAAGAAGCATATTGCAGCCCAGGGTGGAAATAGCACAGCCCTCCAGATGTCATTAGACTGCAACTTCCAGCATTCCTCACCTCTGACTAGAGCTAATAGAAATTGCAGTTCAGCAACATCTGGAAGGCAGCTGGAGTCTCACCCTTGATGTCACCTGTAACACTGTACAACTTACAGTGTCAGAGATCACCAGAGAACAATGGTACCCCAAAGTAACTTGGAAGACCACACCATCCTGGCCACATGCTTGCTACTGAATTTTTAAGTTCCCTCCCACACTCTGAAGCCCATTAGGGGATCTAGGGGCAGTGCAGAGTAAAACCTTTCAGGGTAGAAGATGCTTCAAGGTCCTAGAGTCTCATAAACACCCTTGGGGGATGAATGGAGCCTGTGGGCTGTACTTTCCTCATGCCTGCTGCACTAAGACACAGGAATAACTTAGTAAATGCTGCAACTAAACTGTTGCTAAGTTGTATAAAAGTTATTGACAGATCATTTCAATTTCCTTTTTGAGATAGGACCTCATGACTGTACACAGTATGCCAAAATGTGACTGCACCATAGATTTGTATAAGCACATTATGATAACTGACAGTTTCCTTTCCATCTTTTCCCTGCCACTCTCCAGCATGGAATATGTTTTTTTCACTGCCACTTCACTCCGAGGTCAATAACAATGTCTAGTACTCTAGTCTACTATGAGCAAAATATGTCGTTCCTTGATAGCTGTTTCCATCAAACCCATCATTGGTGTTATCGGGTCAGGTTGTTTGTTTGGAGCTTTATGTTGTTTTGCCCCTTGTTGGTTTTATTTTGTTTTGTTTTGCCTCTGTATGTATCACTTTTGTTTATTTTGGACCTTACTTGCCATTTAATCCTTCATTTTGCTTTGGGATATTAGTCTGCGGCTTTTCACAGCCCATTTCAAATCTTGCCAGCATCAATGGGAACAGTTAATGCAAGGATGTGCAACCATGATTCCCCAAATATTTTTGATCTACACCCATCAATCTTAGCCAGTATAGGTAATAGTGAGGAATTATGGGATATATAAGCCAAAAACATCTAGAGCAGGGCTTTCCAAACAATGTGTCACAACACATTAGTCTGTTGGCTGTAATGTGTTGATGTGTTGCCTCCCCGGCTGAGAAAGCCCCTCCCTGCCTGAGCCTGGCCCACTGCCATTGCTCTTGCTGGGGCCTTCCCCTGGAAAGAACAATGGCAGCAGGCAAGAACAGGGTGGGAAGGGTCTGTCTTTGCCCCTGCCATCACTCTCACTAGGGCCTTTCCTGGTGAAGGCGACGGCAGCAGGTCAGAATTGGGAGGGCTGCATTTCCCCACCCTAGATATACCTCTGGGTACCTCTGGTTTGCTCGTAAAGCTGAATTACTGTGTCCTGAAATGATGCATGTTGAAAAAGTGTGTCACCAGCATGAAAAGTTTGGAAAGCTCTGACCTAGAGGATCATAGCTGTCAACCTCTGGTCTAATGAATTTGTGATTTCTTCACTTAAATAAAAGATTAAAGCAGGATATGATAGCTATTCTACACAGTGTACAGAAAGACTATGGGGAAGAGGTTTTTCCCTCTCTCAGAATCTTAGAATGCAGGGTTATCCAATGAAACTGATTGGTGGTAGAAAATATTGACACAGTACAGCTACAAGATTTAGGCCCTTTTTGCACAGCATTTGCCATGTGAAAGGGCCCCTTGAGCATCAGGCAAATGTGAGGAGCAGTCCACACAACATACTCACAATTCCGCAACGCTACAGAGGCTGGCAGGTGCACCGCACACTTTTTCATTTTCGGCTGTGAGCCAAAAATGTTGCATGATCGCACATCGCTCTGGGGCCCCGCGCACACTTGCCATGCTTGCAGAGCTCTGGAGCCGTGGCACTCATGCTCCCCCTGCCCCAGTGCAGCCTGGGAAACTCCCAGGCTGCATTGGGGAAGGAAGAGGTGGGGCTCTCGCACGACCAGGTGGCAGCTGTGGAGCTGAAGGAACCAGGACTTGAGAACATCTCTCTAGAAGCTGCTCGCGCAATCCCCCCACCCCAGCATCATGAAAAGTTGTGTTGCAGAAAGGGCCTTAGTGATGGTCATGAGATCTGATGGGTTTAAAGGGGGATTTAACCATTCTTACGACCTTAAAAGGAGATTGTTCAAAGAGGCTATAAGCTGTAACAGCTATGGGGGACTTCCACATTCAGATACATTACAGCCATGAATACCAAAGCCTGGAAACATTACTTCTTCAGACTACAGTTTTTGTGAATTTGGTGACTGTTAATGTGGTGGTTGGTTGTGAAGGTGATGATGATGATGATGATGATGATGATCATCATCATCATCATCATCATCATCATCATCATTTGGAAGGTGAGGGAGGATTCCATAACTTAACTATATATATGTAAAAAAAAAGTAGCTATGGCAAGGGAGGAGTCCTGCTTAACAGAAGCAGCCCACTAAAAGTAGAGTTTGGAAAAAAGTTGTTTTTGCTTTTGTTTTTAATTAGAGACAGTTCATTTGATTGAACTGCAACTCCCTTGTGTTGTAAAAAGCAATGTTTGCAAAGGTGTGAAAAGCTGATCTGGCAAAGAGTTCTTTACTCTCTTCAAAGCAGAGCTTGGGGAAGTTTCTTTGGCTGAAACACATCTCCTATATGTTCTTAAAAGCAGTGATTGCCAAAGTATTAAAAACAGATCTAAGAAAGATTGGGCTCCTCAGTACAGACATGGAAAAACTTCATTTCTAACTAGAAGATTTTTTTTAATTTAATGGAATGTTCTAAGCATCTGTAATTGATTTATCACATTTAATAAGATCACTGAGAACCATCCCTAGGACTCAGGTTTGAGCCCTGAAATCGCTGTTATAGTGCTATTATTCCACTTTCAGCATCCTGTGGAATTCTGGGACTTGTAGTTTACTGAGGCCAAAGAGCTCTCTGGCTGAGAATCCTAAATGACCCTCCCTAAAATACAAATCCCAGGATTCCATAGGATATTGAAAGTGGAATAATAGCATTATAACAAGGTAATGCAGAAATGGCCTTTGTCTTAAATCTGAGTGAAATGCAGATAGTGCTCAGTGATCTGATGTAGTCAAATCCATCTTCCTGCATGGCTTAATCTCTTATGGAGTGAATGCAAGTTAATCTGTGACTATTGAATTATTTCTTGGCACCTTATTTGTTTTTATTGTCCTTTTTTTTTTTTTTTGTAATATACACTGCCAAAAGCAGTGTTTGGAAATGGAAATAAACAGCTACAGTAGTCAGTAAATACAGAGCGTTCATGTGTGATCCAGTCATTTTCACTTCTATGGCCTAAATCCAATCAGTATTTCCAGCTTGAGTAAACCCATTGTATAAGTACGAATTGAGTAAGTCAACAATTACAGCTAATACAACTGCTCTGTTCTAGTTCAGACTAAAGCCATTTCCACACTAGACTATAGCGCTATAATTCCACTTTCAACATCCTATGGAATCCTGGGGTTTGCAGTTTCGGGAGGGGCCACCCAGCCCCTCCGAACTGCCCCCATAAATGGAATATAGCGCTATAACAGTCTAGTGTGGAAGTGGCCTAACAGTTGAAGTTAGGCCTAGGTTTTCTCAGCTCTGTAAAGTACGGAGCTGCAAAACAGGAAAGGAAAAGTCATTGGTGTCATCAATGTCAAAAGAGGAAACATCACTTTCCCCCATCATTACCCTTTTCTATCTGATTTATTATGCAACACTGGGCATCCTGCAGAAATAGCTCATGCAGTCACTTGAAACAGCTGCACAATCCATTAAGTTCAATGTAACCATGTCCATCATCAAACAGCCTGCATGGGTTATAAGATAGCAGGTGTCTTGGATGGCAAACAGAAAATGCCCTTCATGGGTAAAGATGCCAAAGATATTTTTTAAAAAAGAAAAGCCTTCCTAAAGCTTTCCACTCAAGGGTAGACTGGGCTATATAACCCTTTTATTACAGTCATCAGAAGGTGTTTTATTTTTTAATATTTTTATTAAAGATTTTAATTAAAAATTTTAAAAAACCCTCCCCACTTCCAAGCTTGTTTTCCAGTTGAATCTGCATGTTCCATTCCATTCATACATAATTGTTGCCTACTCAAGGGATTTGTTACATCTTACAGTGTTAGACAATTGCTTTGTTACCTTACTACCTTGTTACATCGTTACATTATTATTTTACCTTACTACATTATTACATTGCATTACTTACAATCTTGCTTTATTCTAATTTCTTTTCTTATTTTATGTCTTTATCCAATCCAAAACTTCTCTCCCATTAGAAAATATTATTAAATGAACATATCTCAAAACATATTGTTAATATCAGAGTGGGCTAAGCTAAAAAAAACCCTATATGACTGGAGATAACTTATATTGGTGGCGCAGTGGTTAAATGCCAGTACTGCAAGCCACAAGGTTGTGAGTTCGATCCTGCCCGGCTCCAAGGTTGACTCAGCCTTCCATCCTTTCGCAGATCGGTAAAATGAGTACCCAGCTTGTTGGGGGCATGTATAGAAATGTTTCGAAATACATGCTATTTGTAAGTTGTTCACGCCTCGATCCATATGGAGAAGCGGAAATACAAATAAATAAAATAAAATAAAATAAAATATTCCAACAGATATTATACCAGATGCACACCTCTGGATCCTCTGATTTTACAGATTTCTGTTGTAAGGACTTTCTCTTCTCTCTGTTCTTTCTAAATCAGATTACAAATTACAATATTCTTAGAGGTTTTTTTTCAAAATTGATTTTCATTTTATTTTGCATTAATCCAACAGACAATGAGCACTACATTTCAAACAAAGCAAAACAAAAGTAAACTGAACAACAAAGGCAAAAGCAAAGACAAAAAAACCATAATCCAAAAGCACAACAAAATGAAAACACTATGGCATTGCTTCTCTATGTCTATATCAAATTATACCATTTATTATAATTTATCAATCCTCTACTTTTCCAGTTCTTATTTCTTCTCCAGATCTTATTCTCATTACAACTATATCTATCTAGTTCAAGAAATGTCTTGCCATAGATGAGTAACTAAATGGTCCTATTATTTCCATTTTGTATTAGCATGCTGGATAACATGTGCAAAATTTATCTTCTTCCTTCTTTCTCTTTCTTGATTTAATAGTAGATGTTAACTTTTCCATGAAGAAGACATGCCAAACTCAATTTACAATATCTTATATCTCTGCAATCAACTTTGTATTTATAAGCTCTTTATTTTTAAAATGCCCATTAATCTTTATGAAGATTGAAAACAATTATAATTTACTGAAGCATTTAGAGTCAACATGACAACAAGAAGTTCTGTATTTGCTGATTTTAAAAGGAATAAGCAGATGAATTTGCTCCCACAGGATTGCTGCAATAACTGGTTAAACTAAAATTGAATGAAACACGTCACACAGGGCTGCCTTATCCATAAGGAAATTAGGCAGAGCGCCTAGGGCCTATGAAAATCTTAGGATCTACAAAAACAGGATTAAGAAAAAAATTACAATAACTGAGAAGGAAAACAAAATTTCAAAGTAAGGATATTTTATATTTTCATCCCTCATGGTATGTTGAGGCAAGGTGAGGAGGTGGGCCTAGGCCCTAGGAAAACCTTAATGTGGCCCTGGTGTCCTGTGTATTCTGATGGCTTTTCAAACAAGCTATTTTGAGATGAGCAACTTTCTGAAATACTATTTATTTTCTTAGGGCTTTTCCGCACTACACTGTTATAGTGCTATTATTCCAGTTTCAGTATCCTATGGAATTCTGGGGCTTGTAGTTTGCTGAGGCCCAAGAGCTCTCTGGCTGAGAATTCTAAAGGCCCCTCCCTGCAAACCCCAGGATTCCACTGGATGTTGAAAGTGGAATAATAGCACTGTAACAGTGTAGTGCAGAAAAGCCCCTAGTTATATTTCTAGTCAATGAGCTCAAGATGCCATCCATGGGTATCCTCCTGACTTTGCCCTCACAACAACTATGTGAGGGTAGATCACGCTGAGAGTGAGTGATTGGCCCACAGTCACACAAGGAGTTCCATGGAAAATTGGCACTAGAATCTGCATCCCCCAGGTGCCAACGTAATACTGTAGCTGCAACACCACACCGGTTCTATACGGGCAAGGTTAGGGAAGTGCTTAGCCCCCAGGTGAGTTGCTTTGATCAGGATTTGTTGGATCGAATTAAAGTGGAGTAGTCTGACATTCACAAGATTGAAGATACAAATGGTCCAGCTGTGCGTTGTTTTTTTTAATTCAGTGGTGGGTTTCTTATTTAAAAAGGGAAAGGGGTCCTCTTAAGAACTGTATAAGATATATTTAATAAAGACCAATAATCATGATGATTTTAAACTTTTTGAAAGTTATGGATGGCTCCTTTGGACCACCTGTAAACAAGGCACAGTTTTAGGGGAGATGATATTCAAAAGGTGAGGGACCTTATTCCCAAAATGGATTCAACCCCTTGGACAGTTCATTTAAAGGTTCCACTAAATCCAGATTCATTGCCCTATTGACACCAACTGCTACTGCTGTTAACACACTGGATATCGTGGAATGCTAAATACAAAGGACTGTAGGGAGATTTTAAGTTTTGTAAGCTCTTTTTGTCACTCCAAAAAGCCAAGCAGAGGAGAAAAAATGACATTTTAAATTATGCAGTTTGAATTGTTTTGAAATCAGACAATCTGTTTGCGTTTTTTTTCCCTTCTTCTGCTCAATTTTTCTTGCTTTTTCATAACAACCCATAATGATATCCCAAGGTCATATAAACCAGGATCATCCAGTGAAACTGAACGGGAAAAGGTTCGAGGCAGATGAAAGAAAGCACTTCTTCAGAGAGCAGATGACTGAACGATGGAGTTTGATACTGCAAAATGCAGCCGAAGTGGAGTCAAGGCTTGCAGGCTCAAAGCACAAAGGCTTTTTGATGGGCAAGGGATAATAATGTCAATACCACATACCTTATGCTTTCCTGTTTCTTCTGAGGCCATTTCCACACTAGAATGGAGGAGCATTTCACCACATTTTATGAGCAGTGTTTTTTACTCCAACTTATCCCGATTCCAATTTGCACACCCTCCAGTTTCTGTCGAAGTAAAGTGGAAAAAATCATTTGTAGCTTCCGCATCGTCAGTTCTCCTGGAACTCCTATTCCCCTCCTTCCCCTACTCTGCCGCTGCTGATTGGTCAATTTAACACCCACCTCTGTGGTGCGAATCGATGTAATGCTTCCACATGTAGGAAAAAACGTAGCGGCACCATTGTGGTTGGTTTGCATTGGAGTTTTTCCCTTTTTATATTACACTGGTTTCACAACGATGTGAACCGTGCTAAGAGCTGAACACATGCGGAACAAACACAAGAATGACATCAAACTGGTTTGACGTGCAGATGTATTTGTGACGCAACTATGCTACAGTGATGTATCTCCCTTGTGCAGAAAGGGCCTGAGTTTAACTAAAATTGAGCAATAGTTGGGGGCAAGAGAGGGATTATTTTTCCAATCAACCATATATTGTTTTGAGCTATCCATCTTACTATCCAAATCAGTTTGGGTTGGGTTGGTCTTACATAGGCCATTTCCACACTACGCTGTTATAGTGCTATTATTCCACTTTCAACATCCTGTGGAATCCTGGGGTCTGCATTTGAGGGAGGGGCCTTTAGAATTCTCAGCCAGAGAGCTCTTTGGCCTCAGTAAACTACAAACCCCAGAATTCCACAGGATGTTGGAAGTGAAATAATAACACTATAACAGTGTAGTGTGGAAACGGCCATAGAGTATTACACCTTTCTCAACATTTTTACTCTGGAGGAATCCTTGAAATAATTTTCAGCTCTCCTAAGAGCTGAATAAGAATTGTTGTATCTATAGACCAAAAAAGATTTTTTTTAAAACCCTGTTCTCTCACAAGACTCCTAATGACATTTCATGAAACCCTGGATTATTAAGAACTATTAACTTTACAAAATACCTGCTCCTAATAGACATGAACACTGTTAGGTCAGGTGTGTTGTTCTTAACACAGTTGCCTCCTTCTCTGGAGACATGATTATAGGAACTTTCGCTAATAAGTTCCTATGTTTCAAAATTTTCCATTACACCACTTGCAAAATGTAGTGTTGAACACCAATTCATATTTTAAAGGGGGGATTTGATAAATTAATGGGGGACAAACCTATCAATGGTTACTGGTGAGGATGCAGATACCTCTGGTATCAAGGACAATACAGTTCTGAACAGCAGGTATTCGGGAACTTGAGGGTGGGAGTGCTAATGTGCTCCTGTCTTGTTCTGATCTTCTTAAAATGGGGAAATCTATTTAAGCACAGTGTGGGGAACAGAACACTAAATTAGACAGGCTTTGGTTTGATCTAGTGGAGTTATCCTTATTCTTACCTCACATAATCAATGTGAGGATAAAAATGGAGAGAGGGAATCAGGTTAGAAAGATTATTCATAAACTAACTCTAAATCACATGAGAAGTACTTTATGATCACAGCAAGTTCTGGATATCACAGGCCATTGCACTGTTATAGTGGTATTATTCCAGTTTCAACATCCTGTGGTGTTCTGGGGTTTGTAGTTTACTGAGGCCAAAGAGTTCTCTGGCTGAGAATTCTAAAGGCCCCTCCCTCAACTGCAAACCCCAGGATTCCATAGGATGTTGAAAGTGGAATAATAACACTATAACAGTGTGGTGTGGAAACGGCCACAGTGATACATTGCCATAAAGACCCAAAATTATCTTTAGAGAACTTAAGTTCAATCTCTAAATTCTTAATTTGAAGGTCATCGTGTATTTCCAACATGTCATGATGCTCATTTGATGCCTTTAGCTTCTTGTCTGATTTGATTCAAGCTGAAATATTGAAGAATTACATTTATCCCTTATTATACTGTTTGGTCAGTTGCTGAGGTCTTCACCTAACAAGAAGCTCTGTGTTGCATTTAGATTGCACTGGAATCACAACTGTCATGTGGCACAAATTAGAGGAAGCAAGTGCAACTTATTTAGTGGTTTGTTAGGCAGGTGTGGCAGGACATAGAATAATGTTATATTTGCAGGTACAGAATGGTTTAAGGTGTAAGTTATTGGAAGGAAAAGCAGTATAGAAACATCTAAATAAACAAAATGTAGTCGCTGATGTTTTTATGCTGGAACAGATTATAGATTTGATGCAAATCCTTGAAATGAAAGGAAGGTACCAATCAGGATACACAGTGCCTTCTTATGTCAAACCCAGTCACTAAAACCCCCAAACCCTTCATAGACTTACAGTTGAGATACATCCAGCAACAGCTGCATGTGATGTTCTATTTTTCTTTTCTGTTTCTAGTGGTAATGGCAGAATGCAAACTTTATAATGTGTTTTTGACAAGATACAAAAATGCCAAGAACATGACTACAGTCTGTGCATACTTTGCAAGAAATGTGGGGAAATTAATAATGAATATCAGTTATCTGTTGTTGTTTGTTGTTGTTTTTTTAAATCAGGAATTGTACTGGTTCTCTTCCCCTTGCTTCTTCTCTTTTCTCCAAAATTAAACTAAAATAAGCACGAAGAGGCTAATATTCAAAAGAGAAACAAAAACAGATGTCATATTCCTTCTTCTGCAGGAATGCTGGCCCAGACTTTCTTGTTAACAAACAGTTCAGCCTCATCCTCTTATCTTCCATAGACAAGGCTCCCATGGTGGATGCTTTAGAAAATGGGCTTCATAATGCTAATATGTCATGACTACTATTAAGTGTCAGCTGTTGAACCATCCAAACAAGAATGACTATTGCAGTGGGATTTGCTGGGCTCTCTGCATCATTAAATGTACAGTTTTCCAAAATAACACCTTTCAGAAAAAGAACAGATTTGCTTTCACTTACCATCTTTCAGTTTCAAATATGAGCAAATGTGGGAAGGGAGGTACCTTTGTAAATTACTCTCTCTTTTCTAAATGATAGCAAGTGTCACATACTTATTTTAGTGCAGAATCCTCTGCTTTGTATGCTGGAAGCACATTGCCTGAAGCAGCTATAGAAAGTCAAAAAGTTGAAGCCGAAATTAAACCTACACTGAGGTGTTAATGAAGTGCTATTGCCTCAAAGTTAACAAAAAGAAAAAGAACTTTGGCCATATCTGCCATGTGTTGGTTCAGTTGGTTCATATATTCATGATAAGATCTGACTGGGATATTTTAAAATACACTCACATCATGACTCAAATGGCCATACCAGTTAGTGCTATATAACTAATATACAGTTTGTACAGTTCTGAGCTAAAGGCCAGCTTTCCCCTGTGATGCTCTCTAGCTTTTCTCTGGAAAAGCTTCTCTCTCTCTCTCTTTTTTCCCCCCCAACTCATTACAGTTGGCCCCTGGATGATGTGAGTAACTGCTACACAGTGCCATGACAATACAGAGTCAGCCAAGGGAAAGATCTCAGCAGACTGTAGACAATTTACGAGGCTTATGTAGCACGTCCTTCAGAGAGTCAGGGCCAAATTAAATGTGGCAAAGCCACTGGGGAAAGCACTTACCCAGCTGGTGTCTCCTGCAGCTGCTGTTCCATTGAAAAAGTGCTTACATGTGCCATGGAGCATTTGCATGCAGTGTTAGCACATCAACAGTCTATGTCAGATGCACTGCAGATATGCCAGATGTGGTATGAGTATGTTAATGCTTTACACTTTGCCTTGGGACTGGGAAAAGTTACTTTTTTGGACTGTAACTTTCAAAGCCACACAGGCAACATGTCCAGTGGCCAAGCAGGCTGGGAGATTGATTGTAGGTAGTATAATCCAAAAACGCTTTTTCCTAAGCTCTGTTGAGAATATCCTGATGCAAGGTTTTTTAAAAAAGAAAAGAAAAAAATGGAATTACACAGTGGTCTTCCCTTGTATTTTGCATACAGGAACTCACACTGTGCATTTTCGATAAGTATGTGTACATGTATGTATGCACATGGGTGCACACACTTGCTTTGTTGTGTGCACTCACATTTGATGGCTTTGAAAAACCTTTACGAAGTAAAAGAAAATTCTCAGACCTGGGAATTTGATGGCATGAATGCAGAAGAGTGTTATATTCAGGCTTCGTGCAGGAGGCATCACAACCTCAGACAAAACTTTGTTTCGGCTGAAGAAAAACCAGGTGCTCAAACAGAGAAAAAGAGACCCCAGCTCACAACAACTCTTAAAGACAGCGCATTCTTTCTAGCACATATTCTGCATGTCAGAAAAAAAGTGTTTAAGCATGTGAAGAGTTTTGGTCATTATTCTGTCAGGCTGCAACAATGGAAGTAGAAATGTTGGGGAATCGGAGCAGACAGCTAAATGTTTTCCTGAGTCCTTTGCTTGTTCTGAGAGGCACAAAATCATCATTTGTGGTAGTAAGACAATTATGTGATCTATTGGTGTGTCTATCATAATTGCCTGAATAATCCCAGCTGGTTGTGGATAGACAATTGTGGAGTGATTGACAAAGGGGACATATTTGCATATGGATGGCGTTTGGCTAAAGAAGTAACAGGGAAAGGTACAGTTTAAGTAGATAAGGCTTAGCAGAGGACAGTGAGGAGAAGACAGTTAAGAGAAATCCTGTTATAAGGGGCAGGGAAAGCATATCTAACACTGATATGATTAAGAGTGAATGTGAAGGATGCCATAAAGTATAGTTATTTAGTATATCCATCTATAGTAGAGTATGAGTATATTCTACCAATGCAATCAGTAACCAAGTATTTATGCGCTAGAGAGTGGAAAGGAATCAGATACAGATAGAAATATATAGCACCCAGAGATGTAAAAAAACCCCTCTTTGTTCCTTTTAAAAACCCATACTTACCGTTTTGTCACTGCCATAGGGAATACGCGAGTCCTGATAGTTATTGGTGCTGCAACATAGCTTATATATTTTTGATACTGAAAGTTGTGTCTATGTAAATATCTTTTGAACTATACAACTACAACACTCTAATTCCATTTAGCTGCCATGTTTGCATCTTATGGAATCCTGGGATTTGTAGTTTGGTCAGTCACCATAGGAGCTCTATGGCTGAGGATTCTAATGGCCTGTCCCTACACTGCCAATCCCAGGATCCCATAGGGAGGAACCATGGCAGCTAATATGGAATCATAATACTACCCCTGGGCAGAGTGAAATGGCTCCTGGTGGCAGTATACCCTCACCCCAGAAGCCTAATTGGTACTAACACTGGTGTCATTCTGGTGCCAAGTAAAAAAAGTGGCTTTGAGGACCTTGCATGTGGTTTTAAAATGTTTTAATCCATTTTGATTCATTTTACACTATCTTCCCTTTAACTTGTCAAATTGTTTAATATGATCTTAATGTGTTTAAATTATTTCTTCCATCTTAAATCATTTGCAGTTAAACAGATTTTATTGTGTCTATTTATTTTACTTTTTGTAACCTGCCTTTTAAACGCAATTAAACAATTTATAAAGTTGAAACCATTAAGATTGATTAAAAGATTATACACTTATCTCAGAACAACACAGCACATCAATGAAAGCCAATCCCAACCACTTTTTAAAAGCCTGACAGCATAATGTTTTAACTTGCCAGTGGAAAGACAGCAAGGATGGAGCGATGCAGACCTTCTGAGGGAGGAATGTCCAAAGTCTGGGAGCAGGCACTGAGAAGGGCCTTTCCCTTGTTCCTATCAAATGAGACCAAGAAGCTGGTGGTACAGAAAGAAGGGCCTCTCTCGAAGATCTTAGAGCTCCAATGGGCTCATAAAGGGAGACATGATCTTTCAAATAACCTGGCCCCAAGTTGTATCAGGCTTTATAGGTCCCTACCAGCACTTTGAATTGTGCCTAGAAACAAACAAGCAGCCAGAGGAGCTGCTGCAACAAGGAACTTGTGTGTTCCCTGTTGCCAGTCCTAGTTAGCAATCTGGTTCCAGTTCTTTGGACAAACCAAAGTTTCTGAGCACTTTTAAGGCAATCCATGTAAGGCACGTTACAGTAATCCAAATGGGATGTTACCAAAGTGTGTATTACCATGACCAGATCCAACTTTTCTAGGAATGGGCTCAGCTGGTGAACTAGCTTTAACTTTGCAAAAGCACTCCTGGTCACTGCTGAAATGTGAACATCTAGACTCAGGGCTGAATCCAGAAGCACCCCCAAACGATGAATCTGCATCTTCTATGGGATTGTAACTCTATGTACCCCAGGCTGGATCCTTCTTCCCAGCCCTGTATTTCAAATGACCAGAAGCATTTCTATCTTCTCCGAATTAAGCTTCAAATTGTTCATCCTCATGAAATCTATTACCACTGCCAGGCACAGAACGGCTTCCCTGGAATTAGGTGACAAGAGGTAACAGAGCTGGGTTATCAGTGGTGTCACCTGACCTCAAAACTCCAGACAGTCTCTCCCAGCAGTTTCATGTATATGTTAATATATATATACCCCTTTGATGTCCCATGTTGTAGGGTGGGATACAAAAATTTTATTAAGATTCAAAAAATTAAAATAAACCCAAACATGAGAATGTGAACACATTTGCCCAAGTTGGTGAACTGACACTCAACAGATACCATGGAAATCCAGTGACCTTGGGCACATCACACAGGCTCAGCCCCCAGAAACCCCATGATAGGTTCACTTTAGGGTCACCATAAGTCAGAAACAGCTTGAAGGCACACAACAAGAAAAGACACTCCTGAAGTGAAGAGAATTATTTGAAATGTAGCAGGCCTTGGGGGAAGAAAATAATCAAGGAAATGCCACAGTTCACATATACAACTTTTGCACAACAGTTTTTTTAGGACTGCACTTTTTATTTTGCAGAATTGCACATTCCATGTGTGGTTGCACTTTTTCTTTTTCTAAAGCCCTGGTTTGGTACATGGAGTAAGAGCATGTTTTAAACAGGACAACTGTGTAAAACAACTACAGACTCAATTGCTTTTCACATTGCCTTATCAAGCATTGTAAATATGATAAGGTAGAAAACTTAAATCCCGTGAGATGGGAAAGCAGGATGGAGATGCTGCTAGTGTTCTGCAGAAGAGTAAATAAAAAGTGAGTCGGGTGGCTAAAATAGCTGTACTCTTCAAAGAACAATTTCTCTGCCAATAAGCTGCAGCTTACAGGAATTAATAAACCATAAGTAAAGTGTTCTCTTGAATCAAAATTATCTCTCTTAGGACCTAACAGCTGTGTGTATGTATAAATGTCATCAGATAGACTCTACATCCTCTACAAAAACAATAACAAGTAGGAGATCATCTGGCATGCTTTAAAACTTATTTTGTAACGATAATGATAGTAAAAAAAAACTTTCATGTCCAAGGTCAAATCATCCAACTTTAGCTTCAATTTGATTTCAATATAACATTGAATCCACTTGTCATTCCATTTACATAAGTCATTTAAAGCTTTATCTCTCGTGAGTTATGTCTGTGTCCACAGGCCTGGGGAAACTGGTTATTTTATCATTTCTTTCAAAAAAAATCAAGGAAGTTTTTCTTTGAAGTGTGGCTCTTCATATGAAAATGTTCTCAGCTCTTTCAAAGCAGCTTCTGACAGCTTCTGAGCAATAGCTTCAGTGTGAAACACTTAGTACCAATGATATGACAAACCTACCGCTTTAATGGTTTTACTTTGGGCTAACACTGGCTCAAACGCATACATATTTGGGGGGGGGGGAACCCAATGTTGAAGAACAACAGTAGAAAGTAAAATAAGCAGCCACGCTCAAGTTACTGTTGAGCCTGAAAAGCCATTAACACTAATACAAAGGATAATAAAGGGCAGGGGAGGAGGAGAAGCAACAGAGATCAAGAATACGTCCTTGACTGGAGAGTTTAAAAGTATCCCTTTTTTAACCCCCAGAAGTGTTTAGGCTGCTGGTTCCAGTGTCAAGGGGGTTAACATCTTGTTAGTGACTTACAATGGCTGGAGTCCATTTTACACCATCATAATTTTTTTTTTTTTTTAGATTGTTATTCAGAATTCTATACTGACCATGCAGTCACCAAAATCCCCCTCCCCACTTCTCTGCTGCTCCTCCCTGGTCAGGAAATGGACATGTTGGAGATGCTGCAGCAGAGAAAAGTTGCATTTGAGGGAATGGACAGGAGACATATCTTAGTTATGCAAGTGCAATATGACTCCTGATCCAGAATTTCAGCTTCTTTCTTGTATTTAACCCAAGCTTTAAAGAAGCAATCTAAGGTGTTATACCTATTTTGGGGAAAGATGCTTTAAATTTTGGACTAAAAGCTGAGGGACATTCACCACCACACTGACGTTAGAGTCACCCATCTTTATAGCAAACATTTTTTTTCCAGTCAGGAATTGTGTTTGATCAAGCGAAATTTGGAGAGTAGGGTGCATGAGGGTGGGAAACAAAAGCTAACACCAGCATGGGTAGAACCAGAGCCAAAAGAAGACAGTTTCCCCTTTTGTCTCCTTCTGTCACCTCATTTTGCCTTTTTGTTCCCCCCTCCCCTGCAAGCAACCACCATCAACAACCAGTAGGCTGCTGGGGAAGGGGCAGGCTTTTACAAGAGCTCTGATTGTTTGCAAAGGGGAAGAAAAAATAGGCTAAAGATGGCCTGAAGTCATAGTGCACTTTGTTGTCCCTGCTCCTGCCTCTTCTTCAACAGCTAAAGCAATGGCCATTTCCACCCTACACGGTTCTAGTGCTATTGTTCCACTTTCATCATCCTGTGGAATTCTGGGGCTTGTAGTTTAGGGAGGGGCATTCTCAGCCAGAGAGCGCTTTGGCCTCAGTAAACTACAAACCCCAGAATTCCACAGGATGTTGAAAGTGCAATAATAGCACTAGAACAGTGTAGGGCAGAAATGGCCTATGTCAACTCAAACTGTGTTATATACGCCTAAGCATTTGGGGGCATTTGGAGTATTTTCCCTGAATGGAAAGCTGTACATCATTGGTGGCTCAGATCCTTATGGCCAGAAAGGATTGAAAAACTGTGATATCTTTGATCCTGTAACAAAATCTTGGACAAACTGTGCTTCACTCAACATTCGTAGGCATCAATCTGCTGTATGTAAGCTTGATGGATATTTATATATTATTGGAGGCGCTGAGTCTTGGAACTGCCTTAATAGTGTGGAACGTTACAATCCAGAAAACAATACTTGGACACTAATTGCATCTATGAACATGGCTAGGCATGGAGCTGGTGTGGCTGTACTCAATGGAAAACTCTTTGTTAAAGGTGGCTTTGATGGTTCACATGCAGTTAGCTGCGTGGAGATGTATGACCCTGCTAAGAATGAATGGAAGATGGTAAGCAGCATGACAACTCCCAGAAGCAATGCTGGATTTGCAACAGTGGCCAACACCATCTATGCAGCAGGAGAATTTGATGGCAATGAATTTCTGAACACAGTTGAAGTCTACAACCTGTAGACAAATGACTGGACCCCCTACACAAAGATATACAAATTCTCACTTAACATGTCTCCTTAAAACTTGGGTGATGTAATTGTTTTAGTAGAGATACACATGTGAATAGAGGGGGAGGGTTACAAGTTGCCATCAGCAACACAAAGCTTTTGCATATTGCATACTATTACTATGCTGTACATATTTTTATTTGGAATACATGATGGGTGTTCTTGGTACTGGAATTTGTTACTTTAGACTCTAGAAGTTGGTTTCCCTTGAAAGAATAAGAATGAAAGCCGATGGCATATCATTTCAAGAGCTTCCTCCAGTGTTTGTTTTGCTGATTTGCACACACAAATGCTATTTCCTTGGTATTTGTTACTAGTGCAGGAAAAAATTGTGGTCTTCAATGTAACCAATTGCTTGTTAGGCCTTGTGTGGATTTTTTAAATTCTTTAGTAACTAGAACAATCTAAAAAAGCCTCATTTAATAAATGGCTGTTTTATATATAAAAAAGCTGATACATCTGCCAATTTGACTGCCTTTTATAACTTTTTTTTATGTATAACTATAGTCAAAATTGTTATATCCTGAAGTGACATAAGATATGTGTTAAAGCAAACAGACAATCTCAAAAGTTCATAGACTGGAAAAACACAGGGCATTTTTTATTTTTTTTTGACCATGAAAGCATTTAACTTTTCCCCCCTGCTATAATGTTATTTAAACTCTAGTACAGAATATTGATTTTCAGTGCATTGGAGTGGAGTTTCTGAACATGGTTGTAATGTGAGTGAGGAAAAGCTTGGCTCTGAAATTCAGCAGATGTAGAGAGTGCTTTTCTACTTGGTTCAAGGTTAAGCAGTTGTAACAAATATGTTACACTGCAACATTTGTGTGGTGTTTTAGCAAGGTTACCTATCTTAAAATTATTGTATAAGTTTGTATCTTTCTACTGCAAGCTGAAAACCTGCTATAATCCAAATTGTGTTTTGTTTTTGTTTTTTAAAAAAGAAAGTGGTATAATAGCACTATAACAGTATAGTGCAGAAATGGCCAATGTCTAGTCATTAACATTTTGACATGATGCTCTGTCACAGTGGGCCTTTCTGCACTACACTGTTATAGTGCTATTATTCTGCTTTCAATATCCTGTGGAATTCTGGGGTTTGTAGTTTACTAAGGCCATGACCCTCCCTAAACTGCAAACCCCAGGACTCCATAGGCGTTGAAAGTGGAATAATAGCACTATAACAGAGTAGTGCAGAAAGGTCCTGAGCTATGACCTTCCCCCCTCAGGACATTATTTGTTACAGGGATGGACAACCCACATAGCATGTGGGACACATATTCTCCTGCCCATTTCTCTCCCTCTTTCCAATGGTCACTGCTATTGCCAGGAGAATCCCAGCAATTCTGCTGTGGACAAGGCAGATGGAGAACCATGTTTTACAGCAGAAACCATGTGAAAATCATAGTTCAATCATGGTTTATAGGCTCTAGTAGGTTTTTGAGATGTCACAAGGGATTGGTCCTGAGTGGGTTCTGGAAAAGAGACCACAGTTCCCCAACCCCAGAAAGTTGCCCAACTCTGCTCTACCACAATCATCCATGGTAACATTAAGTGCATAAGTAAGACTGCTGCATTAACAAGTAATATAATGTAGTAGCTCAGCAATTAACAGTCTCATCTTCAGCATATCTACTCAGTAGTTAAGTTCTACTGAGCTCAACGTTTCTTATTTCCCAGTGAGGAACTGCAGTTCACTATGATCTAGGAAGTCCATGGTTTATCTAGAATCTAGAACAGAGCTATAACATCCACAAGCCACTAAGCCCTGATATCCTCCTCCCAAAAGCATCCACCACTGTTCCCTACTACCAATCCTTCCTCACCATACTGCCAAATACCACTCCTGCCTTTTTCCTCCCAATTAAAAGAGATTTCTGTTTCCCAACCAACTTAAAAAAAAGTTATTCATATCAAGCCCCATTCCTTCCCAGTAGGAACAAATGTGTGTGTATATACATACATGCAAATGAGACACTCAACTCTACATCATGATCCTTGATGACCCCAAAAAGTTGTACCCCTCTGTCCTTGAAAGAGATAAAATTATGTGTACAGGAGAAACAAGAAATTGTTATTCTTCATTGAGTCCCTGTCTACATTATTTTTAGCCACAGCTTCATAGAATCCCTGTACAAGAGTCATTCGAGGCATACGTGGATGCCAATAGATGAGAGAGAATTATGCAGGACACAGTTGTATGGGACATATTGGTCTGAGTTGTATTGTTAGTCCTGACTAGAGTAGACCCACTGAATCAACTGAATTTATCTACATCTTGACTCACCTTCCAACAAATGAGTCAATGGGTCTTCTCTGGATTGAATTAACCAGTAGGAGTCAGGCCATTATCTCTTGCATGGTCGTCAACCTTGGGCATTCTGAAGCTGTACAGTATCAGGGATCCCAGACCACATGTTTTGTTCTAAAGTAACTCATCAGCCCCTGGGAGAAAACACAAAATGGATTGTGGGGGACAAAATGTTGAAAGAATTAATGGTGGGAGATTCAAAACAGATAAGATGAAGTACATTTTTATACAACACCTAGTTAAACTGTGGAAACATATTCAGGGTTATCCACGTTGGAATGCAGCAAAATAAATACAAAATCCTCAAAAGAGTGATACCTTTATTGGGCCAATCAAAATGTGGAAAATACATTATACAAGCTTTTGAAGCTCCACTGGCCTCTTCATCAAGCAACAGATATTTAAAAAATCATACAAGGTGAAAAATGTGATGATATTAAAGTCACAGGCCTCCTACAACAGATGTTGCATCTGCTGTCATTCAGTTGTTCTAGAGGGATCTCAGTGCAGGTAGAGGCCACTCGCCTTCTTGGCCATGTGGGGAACAAGGAACAAAGAATATTTTTCAAAAAGGTGATAACATTTCAAGACCATTAGCAATGGAAAGGTAACTTCCCTTGAGGTCCAGGATGCCCCTGTCCTGTGTGAAGCTAACTGTCCCTTTCTTAGGTAGACAACATTGGATATCTCAAGAAGTTCCTGTACAGTTACATCTGGGAAAAAATTAGGTGCTGTATAGGCAAAATGTCCCAAATGTTGTCCAAATGAAAGAGTTTTATATTTGTTGGAAGTTAAAACCTTAAATAATTCAGGCCCAGTCCACTGCTCCCTCTTGTTAGAGTTTCCCCTATTGTTGCAAAATTTGGTATCTTCAAATCCAGGAAACATATTTAGAGTTAGTTAAACTTTGGCATTTTCTGTCACATGGTGTTACCCTGTATGTTGGGGGTCCTGGGAGGGGCACCCAAATTACCAAATAAAAGCACAAGATGGGGGAAATTAGACTCAAGCACTCTCTTAAGCTAACAAGAGGCAGGGTAACTTAGCTGGGATCTTTTAACCCTATGTACACAGCGTCAAGTCAGAGAGCGGTTAGACAAGTTCTAAAGCAACAGATAATATTTTTATTGGAAACAAAGAACACAAAAGACACGACATACACTAACTAACTGAGAAATAGAAATGGAGAGTTTCGGGGGGATGGGTAATACGACACCTTTTCTCGTAGTCCTGGAGAGAAGTGGTGGTTGCAGGAAGGAAAGCTCAGTGCGGCTTGCTGAGGGGACAACTTCACTGGACAGAGCAGCAGCAAGGCTGGATGGAACTCCAGGGTGATCCGAGGAAGGCTCGGAATTGGCGACCTTTTATAGGGTAGATTTTACCTACAAGCCATGCCATGCTCAGTGAGAACAAAGGAAATTTGTAGCTAGACAAAGGCATTGGGAAAAGGTCAGGTTTTACACGATGAGCTTAGCACTGGATGACAATAGTATGGCCAGTATTCAAATGGCCCAACATAAAGGACTGGCTCGGCACTCGGTCAGGCATTTTTGTGTACAGTCACGCTGAGCAAGGCTGGTTTGCAAGAAGGAGTGGTCCCTTAAGCATCAGAGAGGCATTAAGTTGCCTGCCTAAATGAGGTTTGGAATGTACAACCATTAATGGCCGTGCCTATTACGTGCTTGTCCAGTGGCCCTCGCAAACACGTGGAGCACGGTGGCAGAGAAAGGTCACATAAAGGCCAAATTAATTTATATCAAGAGATATCTAGTGCTCTCACCAGACATAGCATAACTGCAGTAACAATGGTGTAGTTATGAATACCAACTTAGTTGGCCTTAAAAGGAGACCGGATAGATGAAGATGGAACCAACAACAGCTACTAATCAGAGCAGCTTCATATCCCCCTGGTATGGGAGAGAGAGTGCTCCTCCATATATTCATTGCTGGGAACTGTGAGATGGAACCTGAAATTGCACTTGGTTCCTGCTGCTGACAATTTATTAGCCACTATGGGAACAGAATGTTGGACTGACATGGGCCTTTGGTCTGAATCAGCAGAGCTCTTCTCAGGTTCTTAATGGAGAAAAAGCCTGGAGTGGCTGGAACTGAGCCACTTCATTCCTTGTCTCAGACCTTGTAGCTGTCATGGAAGAAAGCCAACACATCTCAGTATGGTTGAGTCACATGGCAACAAGGCTTACCCACCTGAAAATCAGTTCATTGCCTGGAAACAGCCTGCATTTACCCCACCCCACACCCCATGCACACTTCCCTAAATAGATAAAGAATTAGATGGCACTGGTATATTCTACAGCCAAGTTTTTCTTCAGCCAGTTCTCCCTAGCTTATGGGACTTACACTGTAAAGTTGATCTTATCTTATGGCCTAACAACATAACAATTTATGCTATAATAAATTTGTTAGGCTTTGGGGTATCATGGGATTCGTTAATGTTTTTATCTTGCTATTTTATGTATATCTAGCAAAATTTTAAAAGCTTAAAGTTAAATCAGGCTTAAATGGGATAGATGGCTTAGAGTGAGCAAAAGCTTAGCAAATTTTTAAAAAGAAAGAAAGAGAGAGATTTTAAATCATATTATTATAAAGCCATTGATTTTCTTTTTCCCTTTTTTTTTTTTTTGGTTGCAGCACCTCCATGACTTGGGTAGCAACCCTAGTTTTGGATCAGATCCACTTTAATAAAGAATTGTTATACTATTTGTTCACTTTAGTTGTGACAGTTCCAGTAGAATCACATTAGCTCTGCAGTCCTTATGCCATTTCCTATGAAGTGATCTGACTAACGATAACTGAACCATCCAGAGGTAAATGCTTTGAAAGATGACAGCTGCACTCATGAGGACAGACATACTTATGCTTTTGTTTCCTTTCACTCACCTAACCAGCTTAGTTCCTCAACAAAATGAGAATAAATGCATCCTGATATGACACAGCTAAAATGGAATTTTTCAGATCACCCCTAAAATCCTGTTCTATAACGGTACTGGGGAAGAAATACAGTATCCCCTGCCAACCCTCAGCAAATAAAGCATTCAGTAACAAATTTGACTGAAGAGATGTGAACTGGAGCTGATACATTTGAGTAAAGCATGACTATGAGCAGTTTTCAAGTGTAGGCTAAGATGCAACTTTACAGCACGCAACTTTATGATGATGTAGCGACATGCCTGACACTTGTAGTGAATTGCTATGATGCATATTGGAATGTCCTGTACAGTGTCCAATTGTACAACAAGGGCTTCCATCATGCAAGGAGACACTGTGCAAGACGCCCCAATACACAGTGGGGGGGCATTGTGCAATTGGTATAATGCTGATCCCACTTGTACAATGGTCCCAGACACATACCTATGGTCCTGCTCCCTTCTGGAGAATACAGATGTTGCCCAATGACACAATTCACCTTTATAAGCTCCTAAGTCAGTTTATGCTGACGTCAATACCAGGCACCAGATCCCATCTGGTCCTGGAAGTTAAGCAGGGTCAGCCCAGGCTAGTACTTGGATGAGGACCACCAACAAATACCAGGTGCTGTAGGCTATATTTCAGGGGAAGGCACCTCCAGGTATTCCTTGCCTAAGAAAATCCTATGAAATTGATGGGGTGGTCATAAGTCAACAGGCAACTTGATGGCACACATACACACACATACACACATGCCTAATAGGAAGGTAGCTGCAGCGTTTTGTGAAAAATGACTTCAGACATAACATGGTATATTCAGTAAGGAAGAGAGAAGCCAAAAATCTGCCAAAAAGTCCCATTAAAACACCATCTTACTATGGTTGATTTGCAATAACATAAAGTGGTTCATCTTTCTCACAAAACATCAAAATATCAAATGCAGCAAATTCAAAAGAAAGATATGCCCAATAGCTACTGAGAGGCTTGTTATCTGTTTCTCTCTCTTTCTCTCTCTTTCTCGTATTTATTTAGAAGCTAAATGGCATTTGCAGTAGCAGCATGAAAACTGGAACCATGCAAGACATTGTCAAGGAGGCCTAAGATAAGAGAAACACAATTAATTTTAACATGAGTTCATTGTGTTAGCAATACCTGGGAGCAAGGCAGGGATCTGCTTTTTAAAAAAAGACATGTCAGCTGAATAATTCATTACTTACTTCAGATACAAAAAGTGTAGCAATTGCTAGGCTGACAGTATTAAATGATGCATTCATTCATTCCAAATGTTTAACCACATGGACGCTTTCGTGACTATGCAAATTTGTATTATCTGATCATTTATCCTCTTATTACAGAGCTTGTTAATGTTGTCATCAGTTAGAGATATAAGCCGTGGTGGTGATCATCCTACATATAGCAACTAATGATCTTGTCAATAAGTGTTCCAGGCCTCTGAACAAAAACAACTGACCTTGTCAAAAGAGGACAGAGAGATGGAATGTTTATGGGTCCATTTTAATTTCACACTGAAATTCTCCCTTGACCCACTGAGGGGGAGAGCTTCATAAAGCCAGCAAGTGTATCTGCACTGCCACACATTTAGCATACCCAAATTATAAAGATTATCATCCATCTTTGTAGCTGCCATGCTGAGATGATGAAATAGCACCTCAACCAAGGGAGGAAAAAATCTATATATTCATCTGTGACAGTGTTTTGCAAGAATTTTAAAATATAGTTCAATTGTCTGACAAGTGCGAGTGGCCGCACAAACCCAAAAACAATAGTTGATGCCAAGTTATGCTCTCAGCATACAATTTTGGGACAAGGTAGAGTTTGTGGATTTTTTGCAAAATACATGGGTGCCCTCTTGTGGTAGTTTCTAGTAGAGGAAGATACCTTTTAAGTGAACTTTTATTCCCCATTTCTTCCAAAGGAAGGATGGTTCGTCCCATTCTTTATGTTCATAACTACTTTGTAAAGGTAGGCTAGCTCAGAGGAGTGACCGACTCACAAAGTTACCCATTAGATTTCATAGATCAATGCACTTGGGTCTTGCATAAGGAGAAATGCATACTGTATTTGCTGACGTATAAGACCATTTCTGCACCAAACGGTTATAGCGCTATGGCCCTTTTCGCATTGAGGCTTCTCGCTTGAGAAGTCTCCTCCGGGAGGCTGCCGTTTTCCCCCTCCTTCCTTCCACAGGCGAAGGAACAAGGGGGAAGCGGCACCGGAGGAGGCTTCTCGCGCGAGCCGCCCTCCCCCCGGGCGAAGCAGGAGGCTCTCGCGTCTGTCCCCCCCCGCTCGTGCCAAGCAGGAGGCTGTCACATCCATCCCCCCCCGCTCGCACCAAGCAGGAGGCTGTCGCGTCCGTCCCCCCGCTCGCGCCAAGCAGGAGGCTGTCGCATCCGTCCCCTCCCCGCTCGCACTAAGCAGGAGGCTGTCGCGTCCGTCCCCCCCGCTCGTGCCAAGCAAAAGGCTGTCGCGTCCGTCACGCTAGCGCCCTGCCCCGCCCCTTCCTTCTGCAGGGGCGGAGGGAAGGAAGCGCGACCCGGCCGCCTCCCTGACGCTCCGCACAAGAGGTAAGTGCGCATGGGCGCTGGGAGCGTTGCGCGAGCGCGGGTGATTTTCGCTTTGAGGCAAAAATCAAAAAACCCGCAATTGCACCGCTGCAGCCCCGTGAGCGCGGCGGAAGTGGGAGTGCGTCGTGCAGAGCGACGCTCCCACTCCCGCGAGGCTCACGGGGCTGTCGCGCGACAGAAAGCCCGTGCAAAAAGGGCCCAAGATTCCACTTTCAACAACCTATGGAATCCTGGGGTTTGCAGTTTACGGAGGGGCCAGCCGATGTTGAAAGTGGAATCTACACTTGATCTTAGCCAAAAGGTTCAGAAGCGATTGGGTGCACAGAAGGTGGGGCACCCAATTGAACTAGAAGCTTGGGAAAAAGCTTGGAAACTAGATATAAAATTTACGCCAAATTTAAATCTAAGAGAAAACTTTTATGAGATGTTGCATAGATGGTATATGAACCCAGAGAGATTACAAAAAATAACTAAAAATGGGGATGCGAAGTGTTGGAGATGTGGTTAGAAGGTGGGGCCCTTCTTTCATATGTGGTGGACTTGTCAAGATGGCAAAGAAATTTTGGAAGGGGATACATGATGAAATTCAAAAAATTTGTAAAGTGAATTTCAAAATGGTACTGGAACTTTATTTATTAAATATGTTAGGTCAGAATAGGGAGATCAGAAGACACCAGAAGATACTGCTATATTTGATTACGGCAGCGAGGTTGACATATGCCCAACATTGGAAAGAAAAGAAAGAAATCAATTTAGAAGAATGGTAATAGTAGAGACTGATAAATTAGCAAATTTTTTGAAAAACAAACCTATCCAGAACTTTGAAAGGGAATGGAAAGGAGTAATGGACTGGTTAAAAATATAAATCTATCAGAAGATGAAATAGGAAATTTTCTTCTGTAAAAATGGAAGATAAGGTATAACTCAACTGAGGACTACAAATATGGAAGTGGGGGAGGGGGTTGGATATATCCATAATAGTGGTGTATATCCAGTTATTTTATATGTGTGAAATATTAATTAAAATTTCTTTAAAAAAAATTAAGTGAAATCATAGCGCTTTAGCAGTCTTGCGTGGAAATGGCCTAAGACTCACTTTTCCCCCTGAAAAATACTATTTGAAAATGGGGTGCATCTCACATGCCAGTGTGTCTTCTATGGCAAATTTTTAAAAATGAGGACTTGAACTTAGATCTCCCTTGTACTAGCCTATCTCTCTAGTCCTGACATCACACCAGCTTTCATTTATACAAATGTTTTAACATTAGGAAATGAAAGTGGAGCTTATGTTAGATTTGTTAGCCTCAAGAGTGTAAACACATTAACACTAACACATTTGTTGCTGTTATTGCACTCAAGTCAACTTCAACTTCAACTTATGGAGACTCTATGAATGAGGAATCACCAGGTCACCCTCTCATCAACAGCCCTGCCCAGGTCTTGCAAGCTCAGGATTTTGGCTTCCTTGGTTGACTGTATGTATCTGTAATCTGGTCTTCCTCTTTTCCTACTGCCTTCCACCTTCCCAAGCGTTATTGTCTTTTCTAGTGATTCATGCCTTCACACGATATGTCCAAAGTATGACAGTCTCAATGTAGTCCTCTTGGCTTCTAGGAAAAGTTCAGGCTTGATTCATGCTAGGACCCATGTCTTTTTGGCAGGTCATGATATCCTCAGAACTCTCTTCAAGCATCACATTTCAAATGAGATGTTTCTCTTCTTATTAGTGTTCTTCACTGTCTAGTTTTCACAACCATGTATAAAAATTGAAAATACAATGACATGGACAATCCTGACTTTACACTTCAGGATCTTGTCTAGTTCCTTCATAGCTGTCTTTCCAAGTCCTAGTCTTCTTCTGATTTCTTGACTACAGTCTCCATTCTGATTAATGACTGAGCCAAGGTATGGAAAATCTTGAACTCTTTCAATCCCTTCATAATCTACTTTAAAGTTATATAACCTGTCTGTGGTCATTATTTTTGTTTGTTTTTTGTTTTGTTTTTAATGTTCAATTATAAGCCTGCCTTTGTACTTTTTCCCCTTTCTTGAGTAATCATTCCAATTCTTTGCTATTTTCTACTGGTAGCATGGTGCCATTTGCATATCATAAATTATAGATATTTCTTCTTCCAGTTTTCACACCTCCTTCCTCAGAGTCTAATCCAGTTTTGCATAGGATACATTCAGCATACAGATTAAACAGATAGGGTGATAAAAATGCAGCCTTGTCTGATCCCCCTGTCATTTGGAAACATACTGTTTCTCCATATTCTGTCCTAACGATCGTTTCTCATCCTGACCATAGATGGCCTATTGTCTAGAGTACATGAACAAATACCAGTTTTATTTTACTAGTTATATATATTTATATCCCACCTTTTCTTCAAGTGAGTTAAAGTGGCACACATGGATTCTTCCTTCACACATTATCCTCATAACAACCCTGTGAGGTAGGTCAGACTGAGAGAAAGTGCCTAACGCAAGGTGACTTCAACCTGGAGAGGACTCCAACCTTGATTTTCCATTCCTAGTTCAACACTCTAGCCACTGTACTACACTGGCTCTGATTATTGGCCAAACCTCTAGGCCAGAACATTCTGAATGATCTTTGTAAAACTACTAATTGTCAGTATCAGTTTTCCCACTTCTTTTACTTTCAGTGAGGATAATGCTCACCTACGTTACACGGCTGTGGAGAAGATTTCTGAGATCAAATATGTGAAGTTGTCTGGATATTTGCAGATTATGTAAGAACAAAGGCTGATGTATGTCTGTCTCTCTGACTGTGATACCCATAATTCATCAGGATACTCTGCTAGACGTCTCAAAGTAATTAATTTTTGTCATCTAAGATGCAATATTGAGTTGCAAGCTGAAAATCCAAATGGGAGGGAGTTCTGTTAGCAGCAAAGAGGGGGCAGCCATGATTCATCTGGAAATCATTGTAGACACCTTGAAACTTTGCAGAGGTTTCGCACTGGGAATTTTTTTTAAGGGCTATAGAACAGGAGAAGGCTCTCTAAGTCTTAAGGCAGGAAAAGGCAGCCCTATGGGCTGAGGTACTACTGCTCACTCTCCTGAGATTAAAAAAGAAGAAAAATGAGAGAGAAGTCTTTGAGGTACTGCTAGTAAGATTCCTGAGATTAAAATGAGTCAGGAGAGGAGGCCACATGGAGTTCTTTGACGGATTAGGAATAGACTTGAGCACTGCTGAGTACAATTCAGCTAGGAAACAGAAGAAAGCTCTCTGATGAAACACTTCTGCTAAAATTCCTAGGTTTAAAAAAAAGAGCAGGAGAACAAGAGAGGCATTTCTAAGGTACTACTCGAAAGATTCCTGGGTTAAAAAGGGAGGAAGCAGGAAAACAGAATGTCCCATGGGCACCTTTTGTGGTATTAGGAACAGATGTGGACAGGGACAGGTACACTTCAGCTAGCACACAATAAATGTTATTATTAAAGCTGTATACCTTGTTAAAACTTTTATCTCTCTCCATGGTAAGTGGATGATAATGTAGAGATACAAACGGAAATGGGATGAAAGTAAATTTTGTAAATTAAAATAGCTGTACTGACAATAGTGAAATAGCTGCAAGGCTAAATTAAAGGACATATCCGACCCATTAGCCATATTATTATTCTATTAGGATTCACACAAACGTAAACATATGTTCTCTTCTCTCCCTCCTTTTTATTGTGTCTATTAGACTGAAAGCCCAAAGGCAGGTTTGTTTTCTTTTAATCTCTATACAGCACTTACTAAACTTCAGAAACAATGCTAATAAAAATAAAATAATGCCACTAAAAGAGATAGGAATAGTCAGGTAAATTTCTACCAATGAAGTTACCTAGCAATGCAGAACAAAACACATCTATTTCCTTTGGTTTATCCATGCACTACCCTTCCTCTGAGGTTGCAGTCTTACACATTAGGGTGCAGTGCTAATGCATGCCGCCTGTAGGCCCCATCTTGTCATAAGGGCCCACTGCCACTTTTGGCTCCATTCCAAATTTCAGTGGGATGGTGGCATCAGGACTAAGGTATGGCCCTCAAGTGGGCTCAGTTCATTTGTGGCCCCTCCATGCTAGAAGATGCCCATTCCTGGTATATATTCTTACTTAGGCCATTTCCGCACTACACTCTTATAGCATGATTATTGCACTTTCAACATCCCATGGAATCCTGGGGTTTGCCATTTCAGGAGGGGCCACCTGGACCCTCCCTAAACTGCAAACCCCAGGATTCCATAGGATGTTGAAAGTGGAATAATCGCGCTATAAGAGTGTAGTGAGGAAATGGCGTACAACCCTGGCGACCGGGGTTCCATTTCCTGGTCAGCCACAGAAACCCACTGGGGAAACTTGGGCATGTCATATGCTCACAGCCCCAGAAAACCCTGTGATAGGTTAGCTTTAGGGTCATCATATCATTCTGAATATCATTAAGTTTATATGATTTTCATGTGCTGATTCTGGTTTGCTTGTCTGCCAATATGCTGCCTCACTGCTTGATTGACTACATCAGTGGTTCTTAACCTGGTGTCCTGGTGGCAGGTACATGTGCAAACCCAAACAGCTCTCTCATTTGCAAACAAGGGAGCAGTTGGGGCGCGTGAACACACCTTCCGCCATGTCCCTCTGTGCCCACACCCGCTGCTGGGTGTGAAAGGGACACAGACACAGGCATGCATGAGAACTCAAACTGCTCTCTTGTTTGCAAACAAGGGAGTAGTTTTGGTGCTTGTACACATACTCCACTGCCAAGTGCCATGACCAGGGTCTGAATCGCCACTTGCCCATGGAAACCCACTGGGTGATCTCAGGCAAATCATATTCTTTCAGCCCCAGCAAAAGGCAAAGGTAACAAATCTTGCCAAGAAAACCCACATGATAGGTTCACCTTAGGGCTGCCATAACTTATTTTTCAAAGGGGAAAAAAATGATGGCTAGAAAGAACTTTCCCCTGTCAGTAGCACTTTCTTGCTGTGTGCCTTCAAGTCACTTCTGACTTAGGGCAATCCCAGGGTGAACTTATCACAGGGAGTTTTTTGGTAAGATTTGTTCAGAGCAGGTTTACCTTTGCCTTCCTCTGAGGCTGAGAGAATGCGACTTGCCCAGGGTCACCCAATATCTGAGCAGGGTTTGAATCATAGTCTCCAGAAGCCATAGATAGATAGATAGATAGATAGATAGATAGATAGATAGATAGATAGACAGATAGTCAGATAGATAGATCTAAATGTAAATATTTAAATATTTAAGTCTTGGAAGTCCCTGGCAACAAATTATATTTACAGGAGGTCCATAAAGAAAAGGTTAAGAACCATTGTGCTACATGATTTAAGTTTGCTCTTATCTTTGGTAACTTAGACTGCCATTGAGCTATTTATAATTATACAGCAAGTGCATCATGGAGGGTTCCTATACATCACTAGGAGAAGTTTGATTTACTTTGTGCTTGAAACAGAGGTTGGGCTGTGCAGTGTGAGGTAACACACTCACAGCTTAAGTGAATATCATTAGACTTGTATGATTTTGATGTATAAATGGAGCAACTATTTCTATAAATTTATGAACTCAGCAGATGTTATTCTGTAAGATAATTGGTTTATATTGTGACTAAGTATACATTGTGAATGGAAGTTTTTTGTTTTAGTTATTTTTGAAAAACAACCATAAGACATAACACCTTTTTGAATTTAACACCTGATTCTTAAATTCTGTGATCTTGGAAACCAAGCAAGGTCAGGCCTTGTTTAATATTTGAATGGGAGACCACCAACGAATGCCAGGTGCTATAAGCTATATTTGAGAGGAAGGAACTGGCAAAATCCTCTCAGAGTATTCCTTGCCTAAGAAAATCTTATGAATTTGTGGAGTTGCATAAGTCAAATAGCTGACTTGAAGATGTCCATACACATGCGCGCACACACACAGTTTCTATATATGGCAGGGAGGGCTTTGATTGGGCTAAAGTATCTCCCTCACGTGGAAGAGCACCATTGGGTCTTTTAATGTACTCTAAAAATGTATGCGGGGAATTAGCAGACTTATTCCAGCAACCCCCTGTTCTTCTAGTGTTTGTCTTGTGAGCTGCCCTATCAGTAGTATTCAGTTTCAACAGTAAATTGCTTTTGCTAGACTGATCTGGATTTAGCATCTCCTATGGCCACTTTCATAATATGTCATGACTGACTGTATGATGCATTTTCATTGCTCTTCTGCTGTTAGCAGGTCATTCATTAGCACAGCCTACACAATTTCTTCCCCTTATCTCATATACCAGCAGAATGCAAGACTTGGCCTATGGGCAGGAAAAGATTACTTTCCTTGGGGTCATCTTGCTGTAACTTTGTCGATCAGATCTGGAAATGAGAGGTGAAGGGTCATAAGACAATTAACAGGTCACTCAAATACTAATATATTTCTAGATGATTTTTCCAATTCTGAAGAAGACAATTATTCTAGGAAGGATGATTTTGCATACTCAAACATAGAAGTAGGGAAATGGGGGAGTTGGGAAGATTGTAAAGACAATCTACATATAGTATTTCAAATGCTTGGTGCAATATAAATGAGGCACATGTTTACTCTTATTACAGATTATATCACACCAACAGATAACTTTACATCAACTTGAAAAATTTAACTAGCAAGCAAAGCTTTTCAGGCTTTACTTGGTGTTTTGCTTCAGTTCAACCGACCAAATTCACTTGAGACAGAATTTCACTGGCAGTTCTAATTGTACTAGTTTTAGTATGATCAGTTTGTATTAGCTTGTGTTAGGTTATTTTATGTTTACCGTACTTTAGCTGGATTTGGCATAAGCTGCTATTCTACAGCTGTGTGCCAGCCTTCATATTTTGCTTCCCTAAAATATCCCTTGACAATAAAAATCATAATGTGTGTGTGTGTTTAAAAATCCACCTATTTTCTATATATAGACCTTGGCTTAAACAACACCATCAACTTGACTGCAGTAATATTGCCAACCAGCCATTGCATTTCCTTTCTGCATCCTGAAGACTATTTACAGATCTTTAATGTAACACAAGACAGCCATGGCTACTTCCCCTCTGATCCTTTCATTCATTCTTTCACCTCCATTATGGCTTGCCAGATTTTGGCCACACAATTAGAAGGAAGTTGGTAATAGGGCCAGAGAAAGTCCAGAGGAAGGATCTATGACTGCTTTCTCTGCCCTTCAATGAGATATTTCAATAACTGCAGTATCTGGGTAGCAAGGTACAGAGGTAAGAAAGTAAGTAAGTGAGAGTACCAAGATAAGAAGCAATTTGTGAATTAAGCAAAATTCATGGGGATAAAATTATTATTATCCATGGCTACTAGCCATGAAGTCCTGTGAACACCAGCTGCTGGGGAACAACGTTGGAAGCCCTCATTACCTCATTACCTTCTTGTGGCCTTCTCATAGTTATCTCTTTGGGAAACAGGATGCTGGACTGAATAAGCCCTGGGCAGGGAACACACGGCCCTCAACTCCCATCATCCCTTACCATGGCTAGCACTGATAGGAGTTGTCACACATCTCCCAGACCTGGATCAGAGCAAAGGTTTAGATACCTGGCTCCACACACCTCCCTCTTTCCACTGTTGCTTTGTTCATCTGGAAAACAAGAGGTCTGGAGAGGAGATGTTCTGTCCAAATGAAGACTCTCCATGTAAGCAAGGATGCTGGAAAATCAGGGTTTCTACTAATGTGGAGACCCTGTGCTTGAACGAAACATTTCTTCTTCCGATTTGTTGCTTTCCATGTCAAGAAATCAACAAAAGCAAATGAGAAGTCAAGACTAAGCACTCCGTCCTTGTATGGTGATTTCATCTTGGGTGGCGAAGTCTGTTGAGGTTTGGGACATCACCTATCAACACTGGTTCAACAAAATGTATGCAGCAGCTGAGGTAGTCATCATTTGTCCCATGAAACATCTCCTAGCCCCTTTATATAGGACATACTTGTTACAGAAGTAATGCTAATTTAAGAGAACACCCCCCAACAGTCCTGATTTGGCAGGGACCATCATGTCACCACTTTTTCAGCTGCTTTTAAAATGTCCCAGTTTATTTCTCTTTCTCCCATTTTTCCTCTTTGTCTTCAGCTTACTCCAGTAGCTGTAAACTGAGTTCAAAGTGCAAAAGCAGTTTGTAGTCAATTAACTCTGCAGAGCAGGAAGGAAAGAAAGAAAAGGGTGGACTCTTGTCTTTCCAATTAGTCTCAGACAAAAGCAAACTGCTGCAGCCTTTTCTACATTGTCTGTTCTTCCTCATTAATAACTTTTGTCAACCTGGCCGTACTCTGATGTTGCTTTGCTGCATGTGTCTCAGTTTTCATCTGTAAATATTGGAGGGTAAGTAAAAGCAACAGCAGTGACGGGAGGTTTGGCCTTCACATGCCATGCCATGCCATGCCATGCCCCCAAGCACTTCTCCCTCCACTCAGCGTGGAAAAAACCATCTTGTGTCTGTTTTCCGTCACAGGGGTTAATAGCAGCTGCGAAGGAGGCTAGCTGGAGTAATGGTACAGGAAGTGATCTTACTCCTCTCTCAGGAGTAAAAATGGTAGGGTCCATTGTCAGTTTCACATGTGTAACTCAGTTCCATCTTCCATATGCATTAATCTGCATTATTGTTGTTATTTTCCCACCTCCTCCTGTTAATACTTTAGTATATAATATTAATAAATTGCCTCTAAAATAATATGTTTTTAAACACAGCCTATCCTAAATTACATTTTTACACACACTTACTACAGGGTTTTTTTAAGCTAAGAATTTCATCATAAAAATCAGAGAGCTGTGAAATCTAAAGGATAATAATACTCTAAACAGAGCTCGGAAAAGTTACTTTTGGAGGGCCCACCACCTCTAGAAAGCCCAACCAGTATGGTCTCAAAAAGAAGCATTTCCAAGCTCTGGCTTTGATTTGCACATAAGTCTGGAGATCAGGCTTTGATTCCCCACTTGGCCATGGAAACTCACTGAGTAATCTTGGGAGCATCACATGCTCTCAGCCCCAGAGAACCCTGTGATAGGTTAGCCTTTGGGTCGTCATAAGCTGGAAATGACTTGAGCCATTTCTGCACTAGACTGTTATAGCGCTATCATTCCACTTTCAACATCCTATGGAATCCTGGGGTTTGCAGTTTAGGGAAGGGCCGGCTGGCCCCTCCTGAAACTGCAAACCCCAGGATTCCATAGGATGTTGAAAGTAGAATCATAGCGCTCTAACAGTCTAGTGTGGAAATGGCCTTGAAAGTACACAACAACTGGAACTGTACTGTATCATACTGTACCTCCCTTTCTTCCCTTCACTGACAAAAATAGCTTGAAAGAATTGTTTTTCAAAAAGGAAACAGTGGGAGGCAGACATATTTAAATCCCCCAATGCCAAAGTAACAGTCTGATGCAGCTCAAGTTTTTTTCTTTTTAAAGGCAGGGAGACCAGCTCTTGGATCACTCACATTACAGTTCACCTAGCCCTAATATAGAGAATGATAACTTTAAAAAGGAAAAGAAAAAAGAAATAGTTCATGCAATGGTGAATTTGACCACTAAGTACTTGTAGACTGTTGGTTTTGGTAGTTTGGCACACACACACGCATGTATCCTCAAGTCACCTGTTGACTTACAGCAACCCCATGAACTTCATAAGAGTCTTTTTTAGGCAAGAAATACATGGAGCTAGTTTTGCATACAGCATATTTCTTGGAGGTCTCCCAACTAAGAACTAACCAGGGCTGGCCCTGCTTAGCTCCCAGGATCTGGTGCCTTAAAGTATTTAGGCCTATAGAGCCACAGTACCAACCCTAAAAGTCTCAAATGTAAAAGTCTCAAACTTCAACCAGCTAACAGGGTGCAATTCCTGCTATAATGCCAACCTTCAGGCCCAATCAATTTCTGGCTGATCCACTTGTCTAACAATGACAACTTCATATCTGTTTCAAAGTTCTCTATGTCCTCCTGCTGTGGGAAGCCACATTCATCTTGATAATTCTTCCATAACTCTTCTATGTAATCCTTCTGTTTATTCTCCTTGAAGTCCCCAGAACTATTGGTAGTGGTACCATATATAACAGTAAAAACTGAATAAAGCAGCAGCTGTCCAGACAACTACTACCAGCTATGGGAAACCTTGCCTGGAATTCCTCTGGCATTGCTCAGTAATCAGACATTTCCCTGGATGGAATCAAGAAGGGAAGGGGCCACTTGGTTACCAAGATATCAGGGCCTGTAACTACTTTATCCACTGTCATCATGCATGAGTTCCCTAGATCTGCTAAACCAGATATGGAGGAAATGCAGTGCTCCAGATGATGTTGAAGTGCGGCTCTCCACTACCTCAGACAACACAGCCTTTAGCAAGGAGTGCTGGAAATTGCAGTCCAACAATACTTAAACTGGAAGGTCAAATTCAGTTTCAGAAAATATCCGCAGAGATGCAATTTGCCAAAGACAAAAGGTCAAGCCTTGATATACCAGCATATTTTAGCTTCAAGTTCATACTGCTAGTAACTCTTTGCAAAGACATTTCAACTGTTTAAAATTAGGAGAAAAACTCTGCAGAAGTTGGGAAATCACTCATGTTTGATTTTATTAAAGATCTACGAAGCCATGTTTCATAACATCTCATTGGAGACTGAACTGGGATTAAAAGTGAATGAAGAAAGGTGAATGAAGAAAAGGAAAAAGAAATAGTAATTAAATATGTCAGAAGGAATGAAAATTAATTCAGTTGATCTCTCAAGGGAGTATCTTATTTTTATTATTAAAAGAGTTAGAAAAGAGCTGGAGTAAATACCAGGTGCTGTAGGCTATATTTCAGAAGAAGGAAGAGGCAAACCACCTCTGAGTATTCGTTGCCTAAGAAAACCTCATCATCAGTTCACCTGCCTATTTATGGTGGCCCCATGAATTCCTTAGGGTTTTCGTAGGCAAGGTATAATCAGAAGCAGTTTTATCAGTTCCTCCCTCTGAAATATAGCCTACAGCAGCTTGTATTCATTGGCAGTCTCCCACTCAAGTACTAACCAGGGCTGACCCTACTTAGCTTCCAAGATCAGATGGGATCTGTTGCCTTAAGGGCATTTAAGCCCAAAGTTATTCTATATAATGAATCAATTCTTGCTTGGTCTCCATACTTGAGTTGTGTAAATCTTTGCATTTACTGCCACCTAGTGAAATAACAAGGATGTCTCCCAAAGCTTTAAGCACCTTTCTTTTTCAGTCAGGTTAGTAAGTTACGCTCAGACAAAGCCATGCAATAAAATTCAGAGTTTCCTTCGCCCCACTTCTGGTCATGAAAAATGAGTGAAACAGGTTCACACCTGCCTATGGTAAATGTCAGAAGCACACGTGTGAATATGTATGAGAAGGTCTGTTGTCATGATCTGCCTATGCAGATGAACTTGGGAAGGAAGACGGAACAGTCTGTAGAACAGAAATCCTATGATTGCTCCCCTAGAACGTTCCCAGTCCACGTCCTGCCTGTGTCTTTACATTCTGAAGGCTTGGATCTTCTAGCCATGGGCAACCTCCGCATTCCACTGTGATCTCTGTCAGGGTGCTTTTGCAAAATAAACATTATTTTGCCTTCCAAGTTTGTCTGTTGTGTTGATTCGTCAGGGGAAGGGATATGTGGTTCAGTGCTGTGGCAGGGGAGACTTTGTCCTATGGGTGCCTTTCAGCAAGGCTGCCTCTAAGACAGGGGCGGACAAAGTCTAAACCTGGGACCCACATGCAGCACCCCTTGTTTTTGTGGCCCTCAGCCCCTCCAGACCTCTCTCTAGTTTTTTTTAAAGTATGAACAGCCTCTTCTGGAATTCTCCAGGAGCAGCATTTCACATTTTAAAGAGGGTCACCCCCTCCCTGCAAGTGTTCAACATTTCAAACATTTTTCAAAACCAAAAAGTAAGCTTCCAGCTACTTCTGTTTGCTTTTGTTTCTTGGTTTTCTTCGTAGTCCGTATGGACCGTAGACAATCCTAAGGGCAGAAAGCTGATCCTCTCTCACATGCCCATTCTTACTTCAGGAGTTGCTTGCATCTCCTTCTGTCTATAGCATATCTGGGGCATGGTGCAGTCTTGACAAGTTCTGTCCCTTGCCTCCTGAATGGGCTGCTCCTTTCTCAGTCAGATTCTTCTAGGTGTTTGCACTTTCCTCTATGATCAGGACAGCTTCAGTCCTATCTCCTAGCACCCCCCACCAAAGGCTTTGGTCCTGGCAGGGTAGGAGGAGGTGGGTAGGTGGGAGATAGCTTTTCCTTGTACTGTAGTTAGCCCTCCACGTTCACTAGGGCTAGGGGTGCAGGACTCTCCCCTCAAAAAAATGGAAAAATCACAAATATCAAAATGTGTGTGTATTTTTGTGGGAAGGAGGCCAAAGCATGGGGACAAAAAGCACCCAGGATCCAAACCAGGCCAGGGAAGGGAAAGGGAAAAGAGGTGGCTGGCATAGTGGCTTCATACTTCCTCTCACCCATCTCCTTCCT
This sequence comes from Ctenosaura bakeri, assembly GCA_948474755.1. Classification (NCBI taxonomy): domain Eukaryota; kingdom Metazoa; phylum Chordata; class Lepidosauria; order Squamata; family Iguanidae; genus Ctenosaura; species Ctenosaura bakeri. The sequence goes on along the minus strand of CAOLHI010002801.1, from coordinate 111,141 downwards.
CAGATGCGGCGGGGGGGTCATCAGGAGAGGGTTTGTGGTGCTGAGAAATCAGGCTGTGAGCCATCCTTAGCTGCATAGGCAGCTGCTGGTGGTGGCGGCAGAGGAGGAGGAGGAGGAGGAGGAGGAGGAGGGGACCAGAGGTGAGTTTTTAAAAGGCTGCACAACTTGATTGCAGCCACCTTGAGGTAAGGTTTCCCGGAAAAGAAGCCCCTGAGGTGAGGAGGCAGGGGTTGGAGAAATTAACAAATAATAAGATCCATGAAAGTGAAAACCACAAATGTGGAGGGCCAACTGTATAATGTGTTAATACTATGCAAATTTTCTTTGCCACACACCACAACCAGCATCTTCCCTGAGCAGTGGCTGATTGTTGGTTCAGCTGCAGTCTTGTTTAAACAGGCAAAGTTCTGCTCAGGCAGTTGCATGAGCTTCCTTCACTCTGGCCACTGTCAAACCCCTGATGGGGCAGCAGCTGCTGTTGCTTCCGTGGCTGGTGGTGGTGCTGTTATTTCCGCTATGGCACCCCCGGTGACGACCCCCAGATATCCCTTTTGATATCATTTAATTTAGCCTTAGCTGGACTGGTTGCAATTACCTCATCTCATGTGTTCGCAAAGTTCTCCGGATAAGCACGGACAGAGAGTGGCCGTTAATGGTTTACATTCCATTTCTCTTTGTAGCCAGCAACCCAAAACTCGCCTGAAGCTTTAGGAAACTTCCTGCCACAGACTTCTCAATAGCCACATGGCTCTCAGTCAAATTACTCTTGTGAGCTGGGCCATCAACGTCCCGGCCAAAGGTATTGTTTCTACATGCAAATCCCATCATGTTAAACCTGACCTCACCCAATCCTTTTGTCCAGCACCAAAACCTCTTTTGTTCTCCTTTGGGACTGCCATAGCCAAAAGGCACGATCTTCCCTATAAAAACCCCTTCATTTCTAATTGATCCTCGGATCACCTTTGACTGCCATCCTTCCCTGCCGCTGGTGTGTTTAAAGGACTCCCCTCAGCGCCCCACGCTGAGCTTTCTTCCCCGAATCTCCAACTTCTCCCCAAGACTACGGAACAGGTCATATTGCCTTCCCTTGCAACTCTCTTTCTTTTCCACTTAGTTAGTTTGTGTTTGTCTTCTGTGTTCCTGTTTAATAAAGAATTGTTTATTGTTTGGAAACACCTTGTCTAGCCACTCTTTAACCCGCCGCTGTATACATAGGGTAAAAGATCTCGCTATGTTAGCCTGCCTCTCATTAGCAAAACCAGTGCTCTGAGTTCTAATTTCTCCATCTTTGGTATTTTAATTGGCAAAGCCGGGCACCGCTTGCGGGACCCCCAATTTTCAGGTTAACAGTGCTTACTAGTGGGGAAGGAATGAAGTGGGGAAACAATTCAGATATGAAGAAGCAGTTGATCTTGGCTTGGAGAGGGGAAGAAATGGGAGTATGGTCACAAATGGACTGCCCCTTGGAGCCAGGACCAGCTGTATCTTCATCACCTGAATTGTCTCCTCCTTCATCAATAACCAGCAACAGACTCTTCAGCGGCTTCATAGCTGCTGTTGGGGAGATTGTGGATGGGATGCAGAGGGCTAAAAAAATTAGTACCTTGTCCTAAAAGGGGCACATGTCCACATAAGCCACGCTTATGTGAATGTATGTAACCTGATAGGATTTCACCCTTCATCTCTCCCTCCCCAAGACCTTTCGCTGCCTGCAGCAGAGTAACAAATGGCACACTCATACACTCAAATTAAAGTAAAAGCCAATCAAGTTATTTCACCATAAAAATGCAATAACAACAAATTAAATAACTAGCAATTTGCCATCCTTTCATCAAACCCAAAAACTGCTGAAGCAGTTGCCTTGCTTTGTCTAATGGTCTAGAGTCAGCTCGTTCCCCTACTCTCTATCTGTGTTACCCCTGGAGAATACCCTGTCCAAAAATGGCTTTGAGAAGGGATCTACATTGTCTTTAACAGATTTAGGGGGGGATTAACACTGTTAGGACCCAGGGAGGAGGAATCACACTCTTTGCTAAATGAAGTCCTTGCCATAAGGTTGCCTGGCATAAGGGATGGATAGGAATCCATATGAAATTAAGTTGGTAGCAGCCACTGCACCCATCTTCCTTCCTGCTCATCCCTTTTAAGGCCTAGTTGTCCACCATCACCTGTCACTGCTGCTGCCTGGTACAGTGACATCACCCACCCTTGCTGTTCCTTGGGAAGCTTAGGATGGGCCAGCAGCATAATAATGGAGAATGAGGGAGAACCAGAGCCATTTATCAGAAAGATTGGACAACAAGATGTGAACAACAAATACAATATATACAGTGCACCCTCTACTGGCACAACCTCTGCTTGCACAAATACAGGGTTACACAAAGGGTCACATCTCATTATAGTCAACATACAAGATGGGTGCAAGCCCGCACTGGTACAAAAACTCTGGCATATACGGTGGGTGTACTGTAGATAGCCCCTAGCCTGATTCCTTGTAAAATATAGTCAAGAGAATGAAGAACATTGTTTTTCATCTTTCTTTCATTCTTCCACAAGCAGCCACTCTGTCACACTCAGCTATGTTCTCTGATGCCCCCGTTATTATTATCCAGAAAGCTGCCACCCTGACGACAGAGGGATGGTATAAGTCAAATAAATGTAGAAAGAACAATAACCAACGCATGTGAGGCTTCTCTAAGGAGCTGTGCCAGAGATGATAGTGATTTGTTTACTTCCTGCAAAGATAATGAGGTACATATGGCCTCAGGTCCCATTTTACACATAAACCACCCAAGCTGTATTTTGTTATATGTTCTTCCAAATACAATATTGAAAATATGTCTGAGTAACTATGCCAACATTAATGACATATATTCTCAAAAATAGATCAAACGCCATAGACATAAACTGTTAATCACCACAAACAGCATAAAGAAAGAGGAACAGTACCTTAAGGTAAAAAAATATTGCAAATACAATGTGAGCAGTTAATCAGCTCATCACTGCAAAGATGTCTATGCTACTTACGCATCCACTGTTTTGTTAACAGCCGCTGGTAATGATCAATATTCACATTTTTCCCATTTCTGTCTCCACTGATTATAGCCCTTCCACCCACACACAGTGATGCTTGCTAGAAGTGTGGGTTAAATTGTTAACAATCCACCAACTCTATGACAAATGAGGCCATGCCACAATAAACTATGTTAGACTAAGATCCTGCTCGAGAGATGTAGCTATGATGACACAGCTATGATCTGTCTCCCAATGTGACCCCCTAAAACCTACATTAAAGGCAGGCAACCACACAACCAAAGGAGTTCTATGGTTCTGGTATGTGGCATGCTGAATGATGACACACCCAATGTTCTCACACCCGTGAGTCATGGTGCAATACACAGCTACAGGAACTTCTTGCAACTGTTCATTGTGCCACAGCTTGCTAGCAGGAGGAGACTGGATGCAACATCCTTCAGCACCCTGTTTGCCAACAGCACAGAAACTACTTCAGTTGCTGCAGCTGCCTGGCTTTTAAGTTGAGTTTTAGGGGGCATTTGCAACCACGACAATGGTGTCACTATCATATACGGTATATGAATAGAAAAATTTACACAGTCAAAAGTCTAGCTGACAACACAATAAATACTGAACAGGATGCCACCCAACAGTCTTTAAGGTAAAGGTTAACAATTGCTGGGGGCTGCATTTGTTCTATATGGGACACTGGATGGCCATATTCAGCTCTTCTTAGATTAACCCCTCCCCACACATTTAAAACACCTCTTAGATAGAGCGTGAATTTTCACTCAGAGGATACTTCCCTGGGTTATTTGGAGACCAGAAAAGGCCTTCATTTAATAATGCAGTAAATCAGAACTCTACTTTCCCCAGGACCCTCCACCCCCCTCCCAAGCTCCCCCACCCATTTTTTTATTCCAAACTGAGGCCATTTCTACACCTTACCAGTTCTCAATGTTGTCCCGTTGTGATCCCAGCAGCACCTTTGCTGGGATGGGAGCACAACACGGACACTCCCCTCAGCACCCAGCTGGCTCCCTGCAGAAGGAAGCACAAATGACCTGTGCCTTCCTTCTGTAGTGCAGCCAGTCTCTTTCCTGTGCTGCATCAGGGGAAGGGAGCACCTACATCATGCTTCTGTTAATGGACACATTGGCAGCAGGACTGTGATATTGTGCAAAAGCACGACTCATGGACTGCTGCCAACAAGTCCCCATTGTGGGACAGTGATGCCATGTGGAAATGGCCTAAGTTTCCAGTTTACTTCCTTGTTCAATAAAGGCCTTTCCTGGGCTTAAAACAGAGAAAATATATTAAAAATTGCCCCATCCCACACCTCCAAGTGTGTGAGTTAAAAGAAATAGGAGTGATTTAGGAGACTGAGTGTCCTGGGTACCAGAAAAAAACAGTCCTGGAGGAGGCCTAGGCTTCAATTTCCTCACCTCTAGTTTTGGGTGAAGCCAGCGCATCTGACAAAATACAGGAATCACACCATCATCTCAAACAGACAAATTAAACAACCTAACAGCTGGTTTTTTGTAGCCTAAACGCAGTTCTCTAAATTGCACAGGTAAAATTCTACTGTTTATCCTGCTGTATCATCTGATTAACCCAGAATTGCATTGTATTCATAACCCTGTCAAAAATACATATGCCCTGTAGGGGCAGGGGCACTAGTTTGCTAGACCTGTCTCTAGCTGCCACCACAGTCATCTTAACAGCCATGTATTTCATTGCGGTTTCTTAGAAGAGAAAACCTACATTGCAATTTTGCTGTCAGGAGCATGGCCTGAGACAGCAGTAGCATCAGACATGGACTGAGAAGATAGGAACAGCAACATCAAGCAAAGCATTCATGGGCAGAGTCTTGCTTCTCCTTCCTTGGTTATATGTGTGTATCATGTGTTTTCTTGCATTCTCACGATGAAACTCCTAACCCTGACTAGAGAGGGTGTGACAATACAGAACATTCCAGATTCACAGGAAATGGTGCTCCCAGCAGCAAAATGTTCATAGCCAAGATTCTGTAAAATGTTTTTTATTTATTCTGAGTCAAATGTCAAATAAAAACCATACATAGGCCACATGGGAGAATAATGTGTGCATGAAGCAAGCTAACAATGGCTTGGCATGAACTTTCTACAATTCCATTGTCATGGACAGATCACTGCCTGGTAGGGTTTGGACTCACTGGAACTCAAGAGCCTCTGCAAGGGCGAGAAGCTGATTCAGATGGTCCACTCCAAGAAGCTTATGGATCCAGATAGATTCCTGATCGCTCTTGGGGATTTTCCTGTTGCTTTGGCAGGCGACCCTGTTGCAGCCTTGCTTGATCTCTGCCAGAAGAAGGAAATGGCCAGAGCAGTAGACACAATCACTCCTAACCATCCCCTCCCACAGAGCAGAGCCAAATGAGGATTCTAGTTCACTAGGGAGCTGATAGTAATTAAATAAGTGAGAGACTAGAGTGACAATGACGGAAGACTCGGAGTCACTCTTCTCAAAGTGTTGTTGGATTGTAAATTCCATCCTGCCCCACCACTGGCAATGCTGGCCAAGACTGCTGGGAACTGCAGTCAAATTACACCTTGGAGGGGCTACATGATTCCCACCTGTTCAACAGCCTCTCTCTCCACTCTGCAGATATTGCTCAGTGATCTTCCACATACCTTGTTAACATCTTATGTCTTTCTTGGGTAGACCAGAGCCCATCTGAAAGCCTCATTAAGTAATTAAGTAAGCAATAAGGTGGGGCCTTGGTATCTGTGAGAGTTTGATACGGGGTCCCCCATGGATACCAAAAGACATAGATGATCAAGTCCCTAAATGGGATTGGTAGCAGAGGTGGCAGCAAGTCCCAGCAAACAAGCATGCATTCTTCAGGCTCCTCCACCTCCTTTGCTATTTCTGTGGGACTGAAAACGTAGAAATACTGGGCGGGGGGATATTGTACCTGAGATCCAGCACAACTAGGCCAAGGAGCAGTCCCAGTGCAGCAGTGGAGGTGACAGCAAGTCCTGACTGCCAGGTATACATTCTTAGGTCTTGTGAAATGGGGGGCTGGCAAAAACGGAGGAGAGAGAGACATGAATCCTTATTAATACAGTAATATGGTGTAAGGTAGCAGTGAAGGTGGTGGTAAGCCGCAGCATGTAGGCATGCCATGACTGGCCTCCCCAACCTTCAGGGAGCACACCAGCCACCCAATTCCACCTTGGGAATGAAAGAGCAGAAGCACCTTCAAGGTCATCCTGTGGTAGTTCTCTTCCTTCCTTACAAAGACGGAAGCAGCTGGCTGGCATGCTACCTGGAAGTGAAAGAGCCCCATCGTGGCATGCCTGCTGACCAAGGCTTGCCACTGCTACTGCTACAGTCACTGCCACCCTCTTGTCCTGAAGCCTGAGGCTCCATGCCCTGTCCAAAAAGGGACTTGTCCAGATGTAAGGTACTAACAGGATGCTGCCACATAAGATAGAAGCAGGTAGATGATATGCTCTCCAGAGGTGGGGGAGAAAGATGGAAATGCGCGGCTGCAAAGACATGCAAGGATCTGTGAAAGGGTGAGAGGCGTGGAGTCCCACCAAATAGTACATTTGGATTTCAACCATTTCACAGATCCTAGTGTTTCTCCGAAGCCCCACATGCATGTCTCTCTGTCCTGCCTCAGGGGAACATGCCAGCCACCCACTTCTGTCTCCAGCATCTTGTCAGTGCTTTACATGTACATAAGTCACCTCTGCTGCTGTCCTATTGTTACCCTGATCTTTGGGGGTCCCGGGAGGGACACCTAAATCACCAAACAACAACAACACAACTTTGGGGGAAATTAGCTGGAGCACTCACTAAAGCTAGCGAGAGGCAGGGTAACTTAGCAGGATCTTGCAACCCAGCGTCTACGGGGTCAGGTCAGTCAAGCAGTCAGACGGTTCAAAATAGCAAAAATGATGCTTTATTAAATACAAACAAATATTAAAGACACCACAGTCACGCAACTAGCTCAGAAATCAGAGATTGACTTGGAATAAGGATTTTCAGGGGGAAATGAGTGATACGACACCTGTCTCGTAGTCCTGGATCTTGAGAGAGGAGCTGGGGTGCAATTGGAGAAACTTGGCGCGGAGGAGCGGTCTGAGAGATCTGGGGTTGAGCAGTCTCAGTTACCGGAACTGAGGGGAATGCTCACCAGGCAAAGCGGCAGCAAGGCGGTCTGGAACTCAGGAGCAATCCAAGGAAGATCTCGGAATCAGGGGTTTTTTAGAGTGAATTGTGACTGCAGGCCATATCTTACTCGGTGAGAACAATGCAATTTAGAAGCAGGACAAAGCCTTGGAAAGGTCAGGTTTTAGCATGATTGACTTAGAGTCGAATTAACAATAGTGTAGCCAGTATGCAAATGCAGAGCACTTAGTACAGCTTTGTCAGGTTACCTGCTCGGGGCAGGGAGCCTTTGTTAGTATCGCACATATGCAATGAGATGTTTGCCGGAGAGGTCCCTGAAGCGACAAACTGGCTCTGTCTGGCCTGCCTGGGTGGAGAATGGAATGTCCAGCAATTATCGGCCATGCCTGTTTACATGCTTGTCTGGTGGCCTCACAAACACGTGGAGCGGGGGTGGCAGAGGAAAGCCGAATCGTTTGATATCAAAAGAGATATCAAGTGCTATCTCCGAGTAGGCCTGAACCGCAGTAACACTATGCCATATTAAATTATATTAACAGGAACTCATGTCTCCCTCCCACACTTCTGGGGAGCCCACTAGCTACACGCTTCATAGGACCTAACAAAGCACACCTTCTGGCCAGGCCTTACCACTGCCTTCACTGCTACCCTGGGACTACTTCTCTGCCTGGCTGCACTAGATCTCAGGTATTATTATTTTTCTTACTGCATCTGCATTTTCAGTCCATGATTGGTTAACTCCACAGATCCAGAGCCCATGGATACCAAGAACCCACTATACTGTATGGTTGGCCTTCAACTTTCATGAGTTTAACTTTCACAAATTTTGACTATTCATGAGTTTGTAGCTGTTTAACTAGCAATGTAGCTATAGGTGTAGGTAGTGATAGTACTGTACTATGACAGGAAGCATCTCCCAGGAGCTGCTGGCTCTGCCTTCCTCCCTCCTCCTCCTCTTCCTCCTGCTGCCTTTCCCGTACTTCCATCTCCTGTCACCTATGCCAGTCTCCAAACCTTCCCTTCCCTGTCTCCTCTTCATGACACTGGAGGAGCGTTTTGCAGCAGCAGCTGCCAGTGGTAGCGGAGCTCCTCTTCCTCACCTGATGCCTCTTCTCCATGGTCCGTAGAAGCACCGTCAAAAAGGGACTTGCACACATGGAAGTCAATAACTCTGCTCACTAGAAGTGGAGGATTCTGAAGCACTGACCAAAAAGACTCTTCTGCATATGGTCGATAACTCTGTCCCCAGAAGCTAAAGATCACAAAACATTGTCCAAAAAGGGACTTGTGCACATTGAAGTCAATAACTGTCTCCTCTGGAAGCAGATGATCAGGAAGCACTGTCCAAACAGAGACTGGTGCACATAGACATCGATAACTCAGGCCCCAGAAGTGGGGATCATGACGCATTGTCCAAAAGGGACTTTTTTTGGAGGGTAAGGTAGCAACTAGGATGAAGAGAAAAAGGAAGAGGAGGAGGAGAGCAAGAAGAATGAGCTGCTGCTATGGCAGCCACTGGCCTGACCCTTTGAGGATCTAAGGCGTTTTCTAGGGAAAAGCTTGGAGACAGGCAGAGGTGTCAGAAGTCTGGGGAGGCAGCCTCAGAGTGAGGTGGAAGCATTGGGGTGCTAACAGGGGCAGCTGCAAAGATCTCCTTCGGTACCATCATCCTTTTCCAGGAAAGCAGAGGAGAACACTCAAGGAGATCTTAGCAGCAGCAGCAGCAGCGTCTATAGCAGAGCTTTCCAAACTTTTCATGTTGGTGACACACTTTTTAGACATGCATCAGTTTGCAACACATTAATTCAGTAAGTGCTATATTTTCCAGCATATAAGACGCACCAGTGTATAAAATGTGCCCCATTTGTACACCAGCAAATGCTATGTGCCAGCATATAAAATACACTCGTGTATAAGATACACTTCATTTTCCCAGTATTTATCAGGAAAAAAAGTGAGTCTTATATGCCAAATAAGGTAATTCAGTAAGTGGAGGCAGCCCTTCCACCCAAGCGTGACTCACTGCTGCAGCCGCCCTCGTGGTGTCTTCCTCCGCCGGGGGGGGGGGTGGCAGTGGGACAGGCAGCCCCTCCACCTTGGCCTGTCCTGCTGCCCTTGCCAAGTCTTCCTCTGCCTGAGGTGCTGGCGGTAGCAGGGGCAAGCCCTCCACCTCTTACGTTTGCACAACACACTAATGGGCCACAACACACAGTCTGGAAAGCTCTGGCCTATAGCATGCATGTTTGGGGCAGCCTAGAGATGCTCACGTTTTTTCCACTTCTAGAATTCTGCACCCCTAACTTTTGCAAAAGTTGAGGACCCACTGCATTTGGAATAAAATGACTCCATCAGGTTCCACTCGCATGATTTGCGCGGTAGACAAAGGCTGAGTCTTTATTTTACCCTGGCAGGTGCACAGTGGGTGTGGGAGGCCAGGAGCTATACAAAGACGTTTACCGACGATTTGCATAGAGAGATGTTGTTTTTGAAAGGGTGCGGAACAGAAGCAGCTGCTGAACTGGGATGCTGCTCCATGGCAGAGTTTTCACCTGCTTTCTCTAGCTGTGGCGTTTTCTGCAAAGAAGTGCTGATTTCCCGCCATGTACCAACCTCACTTCTCACCCTCCATCATCAATAACTTTATTTGGTTCCTAGACACCCCTCCCCGGGCCAGCAGCCGCCTGAGTCAAGAGCAACACAACGAACACTGAGACGCACAGGTTGAGGCACGCCGTACGAAAAGGGCGGCCAGGTTATTTCGCCACCGTACCCAGAAAATCTATCGAGCGCCTCTTTCCCATCTCTAGCAGAAGTGGGAAAAAATTAAGGATGGATTTGCTGCTCTTTCATGAGACTGGCGTTTCTTCAGCAACCCCAGTCTGCCTAACAGGAGAGCTTCCTGGCCACCCAGAGAAGACCGTGCTCTCCAGCTCAGCTCGCCAACGCCCCCTCTCTTCCCCACCGCCTTGGCTTCGTCCTCCTCCCTCTCCCAGTCTCTGGTCAGGTTCATTCAACGAGGGGGGGGGTTTCATAATAAAGTTAGCAAGAAAAGGCGCCCGTGTTCGCTCATGCGGTCTTTCGCCCTCACTCTCAGGCGACACACTTTAACCGCTCCGCCAGCCCTCTTCGCAGACGACGCGCAGCTCCCCTCAGGAGAGCTATGAGCCCAAATGGCCAGCCCGCCATCCCCGGAAGGGCGCCGTCCGGCTCCTCTGAGTCCGGCCGCGGCAGCAGAGGAGCCAACGCCCATGGAGGGGCAAAGGCGCGGGAGGGAGGGAGGCGGGGGAGCGGCGCGTCTCGCTTTCTTCTCTCTCTTCCTCGCGCTGTTCCCGGGCGTGCCTGGCGCGCGCGTTTTCCCTTCCCCTCCGGCCATTAGCTTTTTCCTCTCCAAACCCCGAGGGAACAAGAGAAAGGGCTATTAGACCGGATTGCCGGCTTCTGCCATCGACGCGATGCCGGAGGATGAAGTTGGCTCTCCGCCCACGCATTTAACCCTTGGCGGACCTCTTCCTAGCTCCTTTCCTTTTCCAGATCAACATCTTTTGATGTTGTGTATGCGCCCTCAAGTCGCCTGTCGATTTATGGCGACCCCACGAATTTCATAGGGGTTTCTAAGGGCCTTTCTGCACTACACTCTTATGGTGCTGTCATTCCGCTTTCAACATCCTATGGAATGCTGGAGTTTGTAGTGTAGGGAGGGGCCTTTAGAAGTCTCAGCCAGAGAGCTCCTTGGTTTCAGTAAACTACAAACCCCAGAATTCCACAGGATGTTGAAAGCAGAATAACACCACTATAACAGTGTGGGGCGGAAGGGACCTCAGACAAGGGCCATTTCTGCACTACACTGTTACAGTGCAATTATTCCACTTTCAACCATCTATGGAATCCTGGAGTTTGTAGTTTAAGGAGGGGCCTTTAGAGTTCTTAGCCAGAGAGCTCTTGGGCCTCAGGAAACTACAAACCCCAGAATTCCACAGGAGGTTGGAAGTGGAATAATGACATTCCAACTGTGTAGTGAGGAAATGGCCAAGGAATACTCAGAAGTGGTTTGCCAGTTCCTTCCTCTGAAATATAGCTTACTCTGAATTTTTTTCTCTCTCTATGGTGTTCTTTAAGACCCTTTCAGAGTTTGAAGTTCTAAAGCAGGGCTTTCCAAACTTTTCATGTTGGTGACACACTTTTTTAGACATGCATCATTTCGTGACACAGTAATTCAGTTTTACTAGCAAACCGGTGGTTAAACTAACCCCTTACAAGAGATACAGACACTTACATTTTATTTATTTATTTATTTGTATCCCGCCTCTCCATATGGATCGAGGCGGCGAACAACTTACAAATAGCATGTATTTCGATACATTTTTCTATACATGCCCCCAACAAGCTGGGTACTCATTTTACCGACCTGCAGAAGGATGGAAGGCTGAGTCAACCTTGGAGCCCAGAAGGATTGAACTCACAACCTTGTGGTTGCAGTACTGGCATTTAACCACTGCGCCACCAGGGCTCCTACATAAATTGTAATAACAAAATGTATGGGGATACAACATATCTCATGAAAATCTTTCATGCATTTTTAAAAATATATGATTTTTAAATAACATATGATTTAAAATATATGATTTTTAAATAACAACATACATTTCCAAGATTGTACACACCTACACATTTCTGGCAACACACTAATGTGTCACAGCATACAGTTTGGAAAGCCCTGTTCTAAAGTGACTCACTCAGCAAGTCATGTTGACATGAGCTTGGATCAGTTACATTTGAGGGCTATGCCAAGGAGAAATCCCCAGCATTCTGTTGGCATTCCCTAGGCCTAGTGTACATGTTACCTGGATGATTCTAATTTTTCAAAATGGAAAAATTTAAGAATAATTTTCCAACTGGAAGAAATTGGAAATGGAAATTCCCCTCTTTTCCTCTAAAATGAAGCTTGGGTCACTGTGTTGTCCTGTAGCAACTTGGGCAGAACTGCTGTGCTTTAAGATATCTGGAAATTCATCAGGAGAATTTTTTCCCCCAGCAAAAAAAAGAAGAAGATGAAGTAGGGTTTAGGGAGCCACCTGCTGATTTTTATGGGTGTGTTGTGCCCATACACGTGTACATGTATGATAAAGAATTGGCCTTTTTAAACACAAAAATGCAATGCTTCAGCACCAAACTTAAGAGTAATAAAGAGTGTTCCCTCAACCCAAATGAAAAACATTAGACAAACCTTCTCCCTCCACACCTATGTCAGGACAAGGTCTCTGCAATTATCAGGGGCATGAGAACCTCACAAGAAAAAAAGTTGGCAAGGCTACCTTATGTCAGAGAAGAATGAAATGAAATTCATCAGGTGATGAAATTTAGCAGGTGATGATTACTCCCATTATTTTATTTCTCTGTCAGGCAAGATATTAGCCAATGAAATGCTGAGTGTTAAGCAGCTATTCCAAGAAAGAGGCTATCCAATAAGATGTTAACTAACCCTCCACCTCAATTAGATGTATATTGTTTAGGGTTGCCAGTGTTTTGGCTTCTGGGACAGTTAATAGTTTGACACACAGGTAAAAACTCCCGCCTAGTATTGCCATTGATTCCTTTCTGCTTTAAAATAAAAACGTTTTGTGTATCCACTCCTTCACACTTCTCACTGTTGTACAAGTTAACACTATTTATAATCTTTTGCTCCTAAGGCAACCAAATATCTAGTTTATGGTTTAATGTATTTTTTTTTCTTCATTTACTACTGTAGTGCAAAGGGTGAGGGCCAAGCTACAGAAGGGGATGGGAGATCTATGCCCAGATGGCCCAGATCTTTAGTGCAAGAGGAAGCATGAGAACTTGAACTGGACTGCATGGCTTTGCATCATTGCAAATGTTGGCCCTCCCAGTGTTTTGGACTGTAACTCTCTTACATATAGTTCCTAACCCCTGGCTATGTTGAGTGGTACTGCTGGGAGTTGCAGACCAACTGCTTCAGTTATGTTTCCCATTCAGTTTCCTTATTCTAAAACCCATCCCTAACCTATGCTTTGCTTTTTAAGGAAACTTTGGTGGCTTTTACTCTAGAATGTCACACCCCAACTGTCCCTGTTGGATGCTCCTGTCCTACCACTTTTTCAGCTACTTTAAAAATGTCCCAGTTTCTCAGTCATCCTCCCACTTTCCCTATTTGTTCTCAGCTTATTTCAGTTGCTGCAAACTGAGTTCAAAATTCAAAAGTAGTTTGTACTCAATTCACACAGCATGCAGGAGAGGAGAGGAAAGGTGGAATCTTGTCCTTCCCATGAAACTCAGGGAAAAACAATCTGCCACAGACTTCATCTGTCATGTTTCTGTGTGTGTGCCTTCAAGCTGCCTGTTTTTGTTTTTGTTTTGGCAACCCCAGAAATTTCACAGGGTTTTCTTAGGCAAGAATTATTCAGAGGTAGTTTGCCATCACCTTCCTCTGAAATATAGCCTACTATTTACCCAGGGTTGCTCAGGATTTTATTTTCTGAAAGGTAATACTTGTTAGAAGGATTTGAGATCCTGTGTCTCTAATTCCCCAAACTGTCTTGTCCAGTACCTGTAACTTTTCTCCATATTCCCCAATCCAATCTGTATTATTAACAAACAGAGGTTGGGTTCCTGAGGGAATACACTGCCCTCCTCAATGCTGCTAGGCCTCATTTCCATAGCAACTGGCCTGAGGCCCCAAAACTCTCTGGCTGAGAATTCTAAGGGCCCCTCCCTAAACTGCGAACCCCAAGATTCCATAGAATCTTCTTAGGCAATAATTCTTAGGCAATTGTATGAGGTCTTCTCTGCCTGACATGGACAAACAGACAAACTTTGACTTTTATATATTAGATAGTTCTTTCCTACTAACCAGGCCTGACCCTGTACTCTACTCTTGCATATAATTGTGTTTTAGCAGTGAAAGCCCTATCAGATATATGATACCCATCCAATCTTTCCTCTTTGAGAGCTACAGGAAAGAGTTAGGATATGAGTATAAAATGTGTGTGTGTAAAGGTTTATAAAAATATAATAAATCACTAAAAAACATTATTAAAATTAACACTGCACACTCCACACTATAAATAGCAGTTTGGGGAAGGTCCATAGGGCATAAATCATTTATTGAAGAGAAAGAGATGACCTGAAGTCGCAGCTGATCCTTCATTTAAACAGAAGCCAGACATGTTTTAATTAGCAAGCCTTCAGCAATTTATTTTGTTAGTATTTTATTATATTTGTATGCTGCCCTTTCTCCCAGAATGGGGCCCAAGGCAGCTTCCAAAAATAAAAACATTTTAAAAATTTCAAAAAACAATTGAAAACATTAAATGAATATAAAATGATACAAACCCAAAACAATGCATATTTTTAAAGCAAGTTAATAAATAAATAAAAAAGTTTCCTGCTCACAAAAGAGCCTACTTAAAGAGAAATGTTTTTGTCTGCCGGCGAAAGGAGAGCAGGGAGGGGCGCCACCTGGCCTCCCGTGGAAGAGCGTTCCACAGGGTGGGAGCAACCATTGAGAAGGGTCTCTCCCATGTCCTCACCAGGCGAGCCAGGGACAGTGGCAAGACCAGGAGAAAGCCCCTCCCCCGCTGATTTTAGGACTCTAGTAGGTTTGTATAGGCAATGCCAATGTAAATCTTATTTTGTCCAATATTTCCTTCAGACAAAAGGCTGAAATGTTGGTTTAAAAAACCACCTACATAATCATAACAATATTCAATTTACCCATATTTACAAAGAACCAACTTCATTCCAGTACTTACCAATACTATGGATCTATGCAAAATACAAATGCCTCTCCTTCTTTACTCCCCTCAGTCTAGAGCCAACACTAAGAGGTTCTGTAAATATAGCAAGACTCCCATTCCAACCTCCGTGCCTCATTTGTCTTTAATTATTGTATTTTCATTATGTCATTTATCTGGTTCCACGTGTTCCTGAATAAAATCTATAGTCATTTAGCACAGAGCATTCCACAATCTGGAACATTCTTTCCTCTGATATTTGATATGTTGCAGGGAGGTTTGCAAATCTTCATTTTTAAAGGCTTTTTTAGATTTAGACATTCTGAGAACATGTCTGTGTTTGCAAACCTTCCTCATATACTCCAGCCTACTATCTGTTTTATGGACAATGTAAATTTGGTATTTTAATTCCACATACTGTTGGAGAGGGCCTTCTCAGTGGTCGCTTCCCAGGCTTACAATTGTTTCACTGCATGTTAAAATAACTTTTATCTATTTTTACTTGTGTCTTTTTATGTCTTTTAATTTTTTTTTTTATATATTTTGTAGGTTGCTTTGAGTCCTGATACTGGAAAAATGTGGGATATAAATGAATTAACAGCAGCAGCAATAAAAAGACAACATGGTGTGTTTGATTGTTGTACACTAGGACCTCCACATTAGCTAGGATTAGGGGTGCGGGACCCTCACAACAGTGTGAAAATCACAAATATCAAAATGTGTATGTCTGTGGGAAGAGAGTCAAGGCATGTTGGGGAGAAACCAGGTCAGGTAAAGGAGAGTGGAGGGGGGGGTGTTGGAATGGTGGCCCTATACTTCCTCTCTCACCCATCCCCTTCCTTGGGTATGGGGGATATTGGGAGAGGGTTTGTGGTGCTGAGAAATCAGGCTGTGAGCCATCCTTAGCCAGCCAGGCAATGGCTAGTAGAGAAGGGGGAGGACCAGAGGTGGGTTTTTAAAGGGCTGTGTGGCCCGATCAGAGTCACTGACAAGAAAGGTTACCTCAGAAAAGATGTTGGGGGGAAGAGGGGTTGAAGCAAGTCACAAATAATCAAATCTGTGAAAGTCAAACCTGCAAATGTGGAAAGGCTGAATGTATATCACATCATAATCTACAGACCTAAGTGATTTATAAATATTTGTAAGTAGATTAAAAATATTGAAAAAATAAAGGAAAGGAAGAAGACAGGATGATGTAACTAGAATCTGGATCTTTGCTTTGCAAGTGTCCAAAATTACAACTGTGTATATACTCACAAATACACACACACACACACACACACATATATATATATACACTTGTAATTTTTTTTAAAAAATCCCCCTGAAACACAGAAGCACTGTGGATCCTAGGGCTAGAGCCAAACTAAAACTAATGGCATTATTTTACATACATCAAATATGAAGAACCCAAATATTCTAAAGACACTAGGCATTGCTGTGTTGGTTTTTAATAGTGAGGGTTGCAGTGGAACACTTTTGGAGAGTACCTATTTAAGGAGGGCTGGCGCATGGCAGTGGTCAACTTCACCTTCACAAAGTCTGCATTTGATGCATTTTTTTCTTTCACTGATATTGGTGTCTCCAGTTCCTGATCCAGGCTCTTGGAGATCATCTTAAACAAGTCAAGCAAGGCCTGTTAACTCCAAATCAGGAGCTGTGGGGTTGGGCATATATACGCCTTGCTCATACACAGGCCAGGCATTAGAAGATGGCATCCTAGGCTACTCGATAGTGACCCATTTGCGTGAAGGGGACCCATCAGTGTTGATATCCGTTCCTGATCCTCTGTGCTAAATGATTAGTTTTTAAAGCTTCATTTTAATTTCACACAAACCACTCTTGAAATGCTGCTGCTGTCACCACCACTACCAAATAAGTCCAGGGTGGTCCATCAACCTAGCAGGACACCCACCAAACAGCACTATGGCCAGAACCTCCTAAGAACTGGAGTTAATCCTGTGTATAAACAAAACATGAGATCACCCATCTTCTTCAGACAGTTTCTCAGATAGGGTAAATACTTGTGCGTGGTGGTATAGCAAGTCAGGCTGTGTTCCCACCCAATGTCTATTCATTACAATATATGCCAAGGGTTGTTTTCCAAAAAGTTGTATGGGCATGGAACTCATGATCTGGAGCCATGATCTGTAAATGTATAGTCCTCAACTGCCAACCGTATGTACAGACTCCTCTGCACATAAAGCTGTTGCGTGTGGGGCTAACATTATTAAAGATCATGGATCAAAAGTAGAATGTGTAGCTGCAAGTAGAATGTGTAGCTGCTTCCTTATGAGTGTTCATTTCCTCTGTTGCTTGAAGAGGGCTCATGATAACTGCCCCATACAGTTTGAGAAATGGTACACTGAACCAGTGATTTATTTAAGTCTTTTACTCCAAGTCTCAAGTCAAGTCTCAAGTCTCTGCTTTCAAGTCTCAAGTGGAGTCTCAAGTCCTTGCAAGATACTTCCAAGTCAACTCTTCCAAGTCAACTCTGGGAACCAACTTTACACTTCAAACTATATCCCAGAATTTCTGGACAGAGTCAAATAAAGTCAGTTTTAACAATTGAAGTGGCATCCACATTTGCAATTTTGCCATCTGTAGCTTGGAAGTGGGGAATAGGAAACTTCTTACTGCCCCTTCCTGAAGCCGCAGACTTTTGTATTAATGGGCATAAAAGAGCCTGCACCTTCAGAAGTGGGGAACAGGATCCTTCTTACTTTCCATTTCCAAAGCTGGAGGGGTTTTTGGAAGTGGAGTATAGGATCCTTCTTACTTCCCATCAAAGAACTTCAAAAGCTTTAGAAGGAAGGATCTTTCCTCTTGAAGCCCATTGCCTGACACATTTGCTATTCCTCTCTCAGAAATACGCCCTGTGCTCTGGGGGTGAGTCTTGCCTTCTGTTCTCAGGAAAACTTTTAGAAGGCTTCTCTGATATACAGGCTGCTGAGCAGACCTCAAACCCACCTCAAGCCCATGGCCTAATGCGTTTGCTATTCCCCTCTAAGGAGTGTGCCCACATTTTGGGCCTGAGACAGATCCTCACATGACCAGTAGCCAAAAAGAGATGGAAGCATTGTTCAAAGTTGTAAGGTTTCCATCTGAATGTGCTATGTTACTGAACCAAGGGCAGCAAGTCAGTCATTAAAATATATATAAGTCACGAGTCGGGTCAAATCAGTGCATCATTTATTGTCAAGTCCAAGACAAGTCACTAAAGCAACTTAAGTCTGACTTGAGTCCAAGTCAATTAACTATGGAGATCATTATGATAATATCTTTTTCTCATTCCCTTTCCTTGAATCATAGAATTCCTGGACTATATTGATAACACTGATGCTGGAACCCCATTCACTGTGGATCAGGAGATCAACTGTACATGTATGCACTAGGTATTCATATAAAGATTTTCACCCACATTTGCCCTGATTCATTGCATAGTTTACCACGTACGTCTCTGATAGTAACTGTACAATACATTGAATAAAATGAGACAAGGTATGGCTGTCAGGCTTACCACCCAAGAGATACAGGAGGGAAGGGTGAATCAGTTTGAGAACTGTTGTTATTTTTGTGTGCCTTCAAGTCATTCCTGACATAAGATGAATGTATCATGGAGTTTTCTGGGGCTGAGAGTGTGTGATACACCTAATGTCACCCAGTGGGTTTCCGTGGCTGAGTGAAAATTGAACTCTGGTCTCCAGTGTCATAGTCCAATGCTCAAACCACACTACACCACACTATGGTCAAAGCACTACCCCACACTAATTTGAGAATAACAAACTAAAAATGGGGAGATAAACCCACAAAGCACCAGATTCTACCTGATCTTGGAGGCTAAGCAGAGTTAAGGCTGGTTAGTACTTGGATGGGGGAGCACCAAGGAATATTTCAAAGGAAGGCAATGGGAAACCAGTATCTGAGTATTCCTTGCCTAAGAAAACACTATTGAATTCACGAGGTCCTCATAAGTTTACAGGTGATTTGAAGGCCTATTTACATACACACATACACACACACAAACAGAAAGACCCAGGGAGATGGAAGATGTTCAGTGGTATGCAATAAAAACCAGAATGATCCACAAGAGTGGACAACTTGTGGCTCATCAGATGTTGTCAGCCAACAACTCCCAACAAACCAAGCTGGCACAGCTGATAGTGGGAGATGATGGGAGCTTCAGTTCAACAATATTTGGAGGGCTAAAAACTACCCTTCCCTGTTCAAATGATGTGAATGTCTGACAACAAATGGGGAGTTGTTTCTGTGTGCCTTCAAGTTGTTTCTGACTTATGGCAACTTTAAGGTGAACCTATCAACAGGGTTTCTGGGGCTGAGAATGTGTGATGTGCCCAAGGACACCCAGTGGGTTTCCACGGCTGAGCAGCGAATCAAATCATGGTCTCCAGAATCATAGTCCAACACTCAAGACTACTACCTTACACTGGCTCTCAGGAATAAGGAGACACACAGTCAAATATGCGTGCACTCTACTATGATGCTCAACCACTTGGGCAAATCACTGTTTCTCAAAACAATCCCACCTCAGCAATTTGTTGTTGGGATAAAATGGAGTCACCATGAACACCTTTTTATTGAAATGTAAGAACTAATGTTTAGCTGGAAAAAAGGAACAAGAGAGAAAAGGCACAGTGAATGAGGACAAAAGTGGCATGACAAGGGGCAAGGAAGAGAATGAGGCCATTTCTGCACTAGACTGTTACAGTGCTATTATTCCCCTTCCAACATCCTATGGAATCCTGGGGTTTGCAAATGTTTCACTTTTGCGAGGGTCCTGGGTCCCTAACCCTAGCGAATGTGGAGGGCCAAGTGTACTTACTAAGGGAGTAGGTATAGTAACTAATTTCCTCACTTGAGGACTGCAATCCTCCAAAACCTCTGGAAGAGCCAGTGCAGCGTCCTGGTTTGAGCGTTGGAACCTCCACCCTGGAGACCAAGGTTAGATTCCCCGCTCCGTAATGGAAACCCACTGGGTGACCTTGGACCCGCCACACATTCTCAGCCCCGGAAAAGCCCGCGACAGGGTCGCCACAAATCGGAAACACAAGAACAACGGAGTTGAAGCAGAGCTTGAACAGATTCCATGTTCGGCCTACAACTCCCCACACTGGCTAGAGCGTGGGTGCGAGGAAGGCAGTTTTTCCAAGCTCTACGGGCAGGCAACCCCACCCGAAAGCCCACAGACGCCCATCCCTCAGCCTGCCAGGGCTTAGGAGAGTCGCAGCTCTGGCTGGTTTGCTCGTAGCCGAACACCGGAGAGCGGGTTTCTTCCGTCCTTTCCAACAGGCGTCCGTCCTTCGCCTCACTGCACCGCTTATTTACCATCGTATTGTCAATTCTTCTTTTCTTCGGCAGCCCACCTCCCCTCAGCCTATCGCGCGTCTTAGTCACTGCGCGGACGGCGCTGACCCTCCCCTCGCCGCCGCCGCCTCTTCCCGGAGATGCCCGCCGACGGGGGCGGCCCCTCCCTGGCAGGTTCTCCCCTCGGCGCGACCACGCGCGCGCTCCCGGAGACGGGGGGTCTCGGACGCCAAGGGCCAGGGGGAGCTCGCGGGGGGGGCGCCCAGCGTACAGAGCAGCGCCGCGCCGCCTCTTCCCAGCACGGCGCCGTGCCCCGCTCGCCTGTCAGCCCCTCCCCGTGCCCCCCCTTCCCCACCGCCCCGGCCCTCCATCGCCTCAGGCTGGTTTGGTCCCCAGAGTGCGGGCGGGGCCGCTGTCGGCTCACGTGGGCAAGAGAAAGGGCGCCGTCTCTCCTGCCGCTGGTGGCCGCCGCCGCCGCCTTCCGTGCCTGTGAGGCGAGCGCGCCCGGCTTGGGGTCTCGGAGCCCGTCTTTCCGCGGGTTTTGCTGGGGAGGCGCAGCGGCCACGGCACCGGCAGTCGCCGCACTTTTTCTGTTAGGAGCGCAAGGGAGAGGAGTGGGAGGAAAGACGGGGAAAGAAAGTCGGGCGGGCGAGCCTGCAGGTGGCGAGACAAAAGGGAGAGGCGGTGAGAGAGCGCGCGGCGGCGGCGGGGCGAAGGGCTCACTTGTGGCTGCGCCGAAAACTCCCAGGCATGGAAGCAAGTAAGTGCGGCTTCTTTTCCTCCTCCTCCTCCTCCTCCTCTTCTTCCTTTGCCTTCTCCCGGGTCCGGTGGTGGCGGCTGGGATCTAGGCAGGGCTTCACCGCCCCCCTACAGCCCCTCACGCGTCCCTGAAGGGAGTTGGGGACTCATCCCCGCAGCCGCCCCCCTGAGGCTCCGGAGCATCCATGCTGGGCGTCGTCTTAGCCTGGCCGAGCCGGAGCTGGGCTGCTTCTTCGCAGCGTCTCGGAGACGCGAGTTCGAATCCTTCCTTTGGATCAACTTTCTTTTCACTTCCCAAGCCCCACGCCACCCAAATGCTTGGAAACCCTCTAAAAGCCAGTGGCTTCTACATACGGGATGGGTCGGGCTTTTTTGTTTTTGTTTTACGTAGAAACTTTTCTGCAAATGCCCCTGCTAGCTTCACCGGTAGCAAAGAGAGAGAGGAAAGGATCGAGGCTAAGCTTTAGGGACAGGTGGAGCACGTCTATCCCTTTTTCTCATCCTTTCTTCTCCCTTGGTTGCTAAGCGCTTTGGTGACCATGTTTCCTGGAAGACCTCTGGTGACACAGGCGGGAATGACAGCAGCAGAGGATCGGAAGGCAGGGCGTTCTGTCTCCCTCTCAGCTCTTCTCCATCCTAGGAGTTGAAAGTGCTACCGCGCCTCTTTAAGACTGGAATGGATTCTCTTCATTTCCCGTGGAATATACACTGAAGTTTTTTAGGAATTCAGATGTGCACACCCAGGGACCTATGCGTTATCTCTCCTCTACATCCCTCCTTATTTTTACTTTCTTTATTTTTATTTTTTTGACTTTTGCTTAAAACCCAAGTGGAACAAGACTTGGGGTGAGCTTGAAAGTACTCACTGCTTTGTGATTGGATTCCCTCTCCTCTCATAAAGCTGGTGCTGCCCAAAGTAGCAAGAGGGGGTGTTTTCATTATTTATATCCTGTTGGTCCAACATGGCTGACCACACTTTGGAAGTGATAGGTATTGCCTTTTTAAAAGTGTTGTTTTGCTGTAGTGTTATTATTCTTGCACATCACCTGCTTCTTGGTCTTTTAAGTAATTTTAAGTATTGTTACGCAGATGTCTGTGAGTGTATGTCTGTTCAGAGGATGGAGGACTGCTGGTTTAAATAGGTTGGCTCTGTGGCACAGCTCCTGCACCAGTAATGGAATAGAAGAGGGATTTTCAGTAGATGTAACTTGAGATGCAAAGGAGAAGGTTTGTTCAGAAACCTTTGTGCATAACAATATCTTGATTATGCTGTCTGCACAGGTAAGCCCCTTGGAAGCACTTTGTTGAGCAAGTGGATAGGAAATCAAGGACTATTCCCACAGTAGTGACCTCTTTTTCCATAGGGCTTTTATGCCTGACCATAATGACAAATGTCATTACATGTATTTACTCAACATTCTGAATGTGATGCATTTGCCATTGGCTGCATATTACCCTCAGGTTTCTTGCCTGTATCTGTAGTACTCAAAGAGTTGGGCCATGAACCAGTGCCAGTCTGTGAGTTATTAGCTGCCAATCTACAGTGAGTTTCCAAGAAACTGTGTTAATGCACCAATAATAGAGGACAATATTGGTACCTGTCCTTGCCACAATGGGAAAAGAGCTGCTGGTCTGCCACATCAGACAGCTTGAGAAGTACCAGATTATGTGTCTTGCTTGTGGGCTTCCCATGAAACAGCTGGACTAGACAGGCCTCTGATCTGATCCAGCAGGACTGTTCTTTTATTCCCCTATCCTACATTTTAGAAAACATTTATCGAGGAGCAACACTGAAGATATAATTTACTGGATTAAGCTCTTAATGCTTGGCATTGGTTTGTCTTAGTATGACCCACGCACCATACAGCCTGAAATAAAAATTCGGTTTCTTCCTGATAACAGATGTAATTCTTCATTAATTTACTTTGTGAAGGACACAACAAAGAAGTTTAGCAGTTTTCCCTCAGCTGTAAGAAAGTATTTAAAAACCACACAGTCTTTGAAGCCTATTAGTAATTTGGAGCTTATTCTGGGCAAAATTCACTCATGGTTATTTTAAACAGAAAACAGAGTTCTCTGCACAGGAAACAGTGTTTTTTTTGTTTTTTTCAGAAACTTTATTTGCTGCGTAGAAACAGCTTTTCCTGTATAGAAAATGATATTTTCTGTACTGCATTTTCTGCACAGGAAATAGTGATGTTGTTGTTTTTCTCTCAGAAAATAATGCCTGCATAGATATATTGTTTTCTGCACAGAAGATGTTGCTTCCTGTGCAGAAAATACTGTTTTCCTACACAAAATGATCATGTGCAAGTTTTGCACAGTGTAAGTCCCAAACTGCAGAGAATTTTCAATAGTCTAGGATTCTTCTCATGATGGCTTCTCAAAATTAAAAAAAAATGTTTTCTGAGCATTTTGATTTTTTTTTTAAATATTACTTTTATTCCTTCTCCTAGTGGCTGCTAGTGGAATGAAGGGTAGAGTCCCAAAGTTACATGATTTTGTGAAATTGGATTGGATTTGATTTTTGAGTAAATTTGAAAAGGCATTGGGCTTAAGTTGGTTCTCCTCCAGAAAAGTCAAGTAGTTGTGGATCACACTTCTGTCGAGTGCAACTAGAACCAGATGGGTTTATTTCCCATGACCTCAGCACACTCAACATTGCCTACTTATAGGGCAGGGTTGGGCAACTGTGTAGAGGCCAGGAACCAATTCACCCCAACTTTATGCTGGGCCTTCACCTGCAACACCAACCAAACATAATTCTCTCTCCCTCTCTCTCTGTCTGCCATAGCCTAGCTAAAATGGAAGCTGACAATGATATATCACATCTTGTTATTTTGATGTGAATATAGATGGAAAAGGAGGTCTTTGGGGAGAGGATGTTGCTGTGAGTTTTCACATGTGTGAGACAGGGGTTGGCATGATTTTGCAGCAAAAATTGCCTGAAAATCATCTCTGCTAAAATAAAACATTTTGGGTTATTTGGGGGACTTTGGGAGATGGGTGTGGACTTTGGGAAGCATCAAAGTGGGGTCTATGGGACAATATAGTCTCTACCCCAGTTATAAAGTTGGAAAATGGGAAAGTTGACTGCATAGTACTGTTAATTGCTATAGCTTTTGCACAAAATTCTTTACTTCCTATCTGCTCGATTAAATGAAGACACCCCCCCACCATGTTCACCTTCAACAACTGAGGTGTGTGTGATGCTTGGAGCATTTCTTGATGACTGACCTGTTTTAAACTAAGATTGACAGTAATGCCAGTTTTCTGGTAGCCCAGGAAATGGCATTGCATTTTACTACCACCACCACCACCACCACTACTTCACTGGTGGTAGTATCTTCATCTTTCATATACCAGGGATCCAAAGTGTTCAGTAGCCAAGAATTGTGCATGATAATAATCACAAAATATTAATGACATCCTACTTGTCATAGGTGTTCAACTATCACTAGCATGTTTGGGACATCCTGCCTTATTAAGTATAGTTTAGATTGCAGCTTTAGATTTTTCTTGCTTCAAATATGCCCATGATCCTGTTTAAAAAATCACGTGCATGTTGACCAGATGGTAAGAAGGCATGCTTCTGACAGCTCAACAGAAGATAGACATCAGAACTCAAAAGACAAATCCCCTTTCTGGTATTTTCTGTTGAAACTACCAGGCAAAATCACTGCTGTCTAGAATCCTGTCCAACAAGAACTAGCACAAGCACCCAGAACCTGTCTTGGGGTATATCTGCACCAGCATTTTCTTGGAAGGAGTACTGAATTTTGGGATTCGTAGTTAACCCAGCTTATCCCAGGTTTTTTTGGAACCAAAACAGACAAAATATGCATCAGTCAAGGAATTTCTACACTTGTTGCCAGCACTGGTATTATTGTTGTTACGCACCTTCATGTTGTTTCTGACTTATGGTGACCCTAAGGTGAACCTATCATGGGGTTTTCTGGGGCTGAGAGTATGTGATGTGACCAAGATTACCCAGTGGGTTTCAATGGCTGAGCATGGAATCGAACTCTGGTCTCCAGGATTGTAGTCCAACACTCAGATTACTCCACTAGACTGGCTTTGAGTACTGGCATTACCTCTGCACTTCTATGCAGGAAAGTTAGTATTTCTTTTTAAAGTCTGAACTGTCCTGTAGTGGCTTTTCCAAGGTCTCATGAGAACAAGTACCAATCTGCATCCATAGAATAGTGAAACATTATGTGCTATAGAGTGTGATAATCAGACTTGAGAGTACTGCAGAAACAATAACATATTGAAGAGAATTAGTCCTTCTAGGGAACAAAGATAAATTTAGAAATGGGACCCAAAAAACGGCAAAAGTTGCTTCCAACTGCCATTATCACAGGAACACTTGATTTCTTTTGATCAAAATCATTGATGAAAATTGTTAGAATATCATTTACTGAGTGTGCACAGGATAGCAGTCTGTGATGTTTTTAATTCTGACATATGCATCCATTCTGCTTAGATACTTAGAGTTTTTTTTATCTAGTGTTTGATTTCTCTGAAGAAGACACACTTTGAAGGGGACTGATGCACTCCTCTCATTCATAACAAAAAAGAAGAGGGCACATGGACATGTTTGGGGAGGGTTAGGAAGTGCATAAGCCATTAGCTTGTATTCTCATAATTTGTGTCTAGTCCTAGAAAGGAATGACACTTTCTGAAAATTCTTGATAGCTCTTCGTTGCCTTGATTTTGTGAGCTTGGAATGGTGCTAATCTATAGATATTGACATGATTTTCAACTTGGATGGCCATTTGCTTGTAAAAAAAATGTTTTTAAAGTTTCACATTTTCGCACCCTAAAGATGACAGTAAGCTAGGATCAGTAGTGCTGAGTATAGTAAACTAAAAGCAGAAGGTTTGGAGGGGAGATGAAAAACAATTTTGCTGGGGTTATGGGTGATTGAAAGAAAGACCAAGGTAGGAATGAGGAAGATAGGAAAAAATGGAATGGATGGAGAAATTAGGCAGGACAGAAAGACCAGAAGAGTGGGTGGGTCAGAGGCGGAGGAGGGACAGGTCATAAAGCAGCCAGGCCCATGGCAAAGAGGGGAATTAAGAGGAATCAGTGAAGAATTGGAATAGGTACAACTCCTTTGTTCTTCTGACCCATCCAGCTGTTTTCCACCTTTCCCTACTGCCTCTTCTGGTTTCCCCATTCCACTTCTTCATCCATTACATTTTTTTGGCTTGGCTGACACACACATCACTGTGTGAGGGTTTGCTGGCACACAGAGAGATTGGGATGCATGATTTGGCTGGCAAGAGTGTTTGAAAGAGGTTTTGAGGGTAAGTCAGCTGGTGCAGGGAGGGATTTGTGGGAATGGGTTGGCTAGCGTAGGGAGAGAGACAGAGAATGTGTGTCCTGTGAGTAATCTGTTGGCATGCAGAATTATGGGTCCAAAGGAATAGTTTTATGTATTTGGGCTCAGATCCCCTTTCTGTGCTTATACTCAGTTTGTAGGGTAAGCTACTTGTAGTTTAGCCTCACTAGTTTTCTTTTTATGATGAGTGCTGCCATGCCCACTGTTTTGTGAATTGCCACCCTCTCATGGCAGAGAATTGGATGGGACTCACAACATTCTGAATGTGTCTACGGGGTCAAAATATGCTATTGTATATTATTTTTTCCTGAGCAAACTTTTCAATAAAATTTGGATAGTATAAGACAGTTTTGAATTTGGTGAAACAGAAAAAAATGTAGAAGACTCAAGATGCCAGAGTATTGTTGCCAAAGGAAAGTATCAGTGCTAGGATGAGAAGTCTGAAAGAAAAACTGTGAAGTTGGATGGATTTAATGAGAAATTCCTTCCTACCCGTAATGTGCTTGGCGTGTCTACCTCTTTCATTCTTAATGGCCATCAAGTCAACTTTGACCTGTGGCGACGCTATGAAAGAGAGAACTCCAAGTTACCCTGCCTTCAACTGCCCTGTTCAGGTCTTGCAAAGTCACAGACATGTCTTCCTTGACTTAGTCCATCCTTCTGTAATGCAGTCTTCCCCCTTTCCTACTGCCTTCCACCTTGTCAAGCATTAGTGTCATTTCTAGTGAGTCGTGTCTTGTCACAATATGGCCAGAGTGCAACAGCCTTAGTTTAGTCGTCTTAGCTTCTAGGAAGAGTTCAGGCTTGATTTGCCCTAGGGCCTATTCATTTGTCTTTTTAGCAGTCCAGGGTATCTGTAGAACTCTTCTCTAGCGCCACATTTCAAATGTGTTGATTTTCTTCCTATCAGCTTTCTTAAATCTCCAGCTTTCACAGCAGCACGTAGAAATAGGAAATATGATGACATGGATAGCCCTAACTTTAGTACTCAGTGATATATTTTTATACTTCAAGTTCTTGTCCGGGTCCTTTTTAGCTGCCCTTTACCCTCTTACTATATTGATTGAACATTTGCTGTACATATAGATTATTCCGGAATCTCTAGAGAATAGATTTTAGGAAACAGAAATGAGGGAGGACTGTCACCTAACATTCTGGAAAGCTGTGACCTGTCAAAATAGATACTATGAGACTAGATAGTCTCAATGAATTAAACTAGATTCCAAATCTGTATAGTCTGATTGATTGATTGATTGACTAGATTTAGATGTTACTTTTCTGCCAAAAATGGCATGCCAGGTAGCTTGCTTGTTATTAGAGATTATTGTCAAGGTGACCCATTATTCATTATTAAGTTACTGGGGGACAATCTTGTTTGCTGAGCAGGGCGTAAAAGTGAATTTCTGTTTCCTGAAGTTTGAGACTTTGGAGTAAAGAATATAGATCATTGTGTACATGTGCTTGGATTATAAACAAATCTACATAGTACAGCTGTAGGATGGATAAAATCTGGTCAGTGAAACTGTGTTCAGTTAGACCGTCATGTTCTCTTGGGACTGCTTGAAACATAAAGACTCATGGTTTGAATGATAGTCTTTGCTTGACTGATATCTCCCTACTGGATGCTAGATCAGATATAGTCCTTCTGTTGTTGTTGTTGTTTTTAAAGAAAAGGCAGTGAGCACTATTAGGTTTGATATGTCAGTCAGCTGGCTACTTGTTATTTGACAATGGTCAAATATTGTAAAATATCCCATAATGTTTATGAATAATGCATTACGTTTGGGGAAAAAAACTATCTATGACCACTTCATAACTCTAAAAGGTACCGACCAACCACTTTATTATTTTTATTTAAGTGATTTGTTTTTGTGATTAACAGAATTAAACCTATTGGAGATTAAAATATCTTTTCATTTGAAGTTAAGGCCTAACATTGACAAGATTTGATCACTTAAATTATCAACACTTTTTTAACAGTCAAATCCTAGCCTTAATAGCATATAGTGGAAGAATTTTACATATTCATGGATGATAATTTTTTTAGCTTATATCAGAGTCTAACCACTTAAACCTGAAATGGGAAACATAGTAATTCATGATAATAATTTTGTTTTGAAAGATGACCATCTTGTGTAGATTCCCTTCCAGTAACTCTCTGATAATTTACCATGTTTTGGTTCTGGGAGGATAAAATTACAAAATGATGTTGGCATTGTCTTAGAAGGGCCCTGCTTTTAGCTTCAGTGCTGTTAGGGCAGGTATGGGGACTCTGGCTTTTCAGATGTAGCTGGACTACATATCTGTTATCCTTGACCACTGGCCATGCAGATGGGGATTGGAGTCTAATCATATTTGGAATATGTAGTTTTCCCAGTCATGTAACTATGGCATGGTACTCTGGTTAAGTAGAGAGAGGCTGAAAAGCCTAAGAAATCCTTTTAACGTTTCCTTTTAAAATGATACCGCAAGCTTTGTGCTTCCTCAAACAAGAAATCTGTGAGAACAGGTAATTTACATGCTAATATTTAGGATTTTTTTGTTTTCTTCATTCTTTCCCAAGTGACATCAGGTACGCTTTCCTTTCTTCTTCCTACTTTTCTTTCCAAACCTTCCTCTTTTTTTTTTGCTCTGTGTTATGTTAAGAGTTTAAAACTCACAAAAAAGGTTTGTTTCTGCACTTTCTGTAAACATGCAAACTCATTTTATTCAATTTGACTGTGTATTGGAGGCAGAGTTATTTAACTTTGGCATGATGTAACCATGGCTTGCATTGGAACTGCTGAGTCACAAGCAGCTATGTGGCTCACTTTTGAAATAAGTTCTAAGAATTAGTTGGCCTTGCTTATTGAAATATAGTTAGCAATCATCCGTGTCGCAGGTTATAAGATTAAGCCATGAAACATCTGATATGCACCCTGCTTAACTAGATAGGAATTTTATAGTATTGTGGATCCAAACATATCTATTGGTATCTTAGGGGGAAATAGTGAGCTACCACATTTGATGGGTTTAAGCCCTCCTCAACACTTCTGTTTGCAGCTTGGAATGGTAAACATCTGTGGAAGTGGTATGTAAAAAGCACTTTCCCTCAGCACTACCTGCAGCTGGTTCTTTCCAGTATATATTACAGTTGCTGTATCCTTGACAGGATTAATCTACTGAAATATCCTTTGTGATAGCCTTATCTTTGATAGGAGACAGAGTGTTCCTGGAACTCTTTCCCACTACCCAGTTGTAGTATTATTATTCCAGTTTAACTGACATCCTATGCAATTCTGGGATTTGTAGTTTAGGGAGGAATACTTAGAATTCTCAGCCAAAGAGCTTAGCAGCTACAACCCCCAAGATTCCATAGGATGTAACCATTGCAGTCAAAGTGGTATCATAGTGTTATAATTATGTAGTATGAAGAGGCCCCTGGTAAGGGGTCACAGAACCATTTCACACATTATGAGCATGTAAATATTTCTCAAGTTATATGCTTATTTCTTAAATTATGTACATGTGGTTGAGAACAGCAGCCATTGCTGGTTTGTAAGTTCATGTCCAGATGTTTCATGTTGGTGTGTGTGCCTTTTGAAACTTACATATTTTTTTCTATTACATGGTGCTCTCTGAGAGTGTGCACTGCGTCACCATAACATTCAAAGCAGCTCATGGGTGGCTAAGGAAGAAAATGGCATGAAGAACACACATCATCCCAATGTAGCAGCCTCTCCAGTTTTTACTACTGATGTAGAGAAGTAAAGATTATTTGAACTTTCCCTTGTCCTCAGTGAAGAAGGGTGTCCCAACACATCAAGATATCCCATTAAGAAAATGGTTGACTTGTGGTGGCTCCATAAATTTCATAGTTGTTTTCTTAGGCAGAGAATACTCAGAGGTTGTTTCACCAGTTCCTTCCTCTGAAGTACAGCCTATAGCATCTGGTATTCATTGGTGATCTCCCATACATGTACTAGCCGGGGCTGACTGCTTAGCTTCCAAGGTCAGACAGGATCTGCTGCCTTTAGGGAATTTACCAGGGTCTTATCACACTACACCATTATTACACTATGATTACAGTTTAACTGTTGTGGCATCATCTTACACTGTAATTTTCAGAAGGTGCCAGATACTGTCTGAAGCTAAGCACCTCTGAGTATTCCTTGCCAAAGAAAACTGCCATAAATGACAGTTTATGAGGCTGCCATAAATTGACAGGTGACTTGAAGGCACATACACACGCATTTAGAACTATCAGCCAGACAACTGTACTGCCCCACCAACTACAAATCTCAGAAGTCCGTAGGATGTTGCCATGTTGATTGAAATGAAATCTTTGCACTATAATTTTGTAGTTTAAAAGGGAAAATGGGCCCAATCTGTAACTTTTCCTCTGACTTTGCAGGGCAGTCCTATATACTTCTATGCAGGAGTGAGGTCAATTGGATTTACTTTTAGACACGTACATATTGGATTGAAGCCTCAATATCTTGGCTCATGGATGAATCGTTGGGCAGTGGGAGAGACAGACACTGAATTACCAGAACTTGTAGTCATCTCCAAAATTCTATTAAAAGCCTTTCATTTACAGATTCAAGGCAAAGTTAGCAAAAGAGGTAACAGTAAAGCAGAAGTAAATATTGGATTGGATGCAGCACTTGCATCCAAGAGGTAGAGGAGTTCCTTCCAAATAGTGGACAGTTTCTGATTCAAGGGGACAGTTCCACTAGTGGAATAGAGCAGGAGGCAGGCTTTAATGCCTCATGCAGTCTCCTTTCCCATCCATATAAATCTGCTCTGGAGGTCTATGAAACTTTCCAGAACAATGGGGCCAGTGGTGCTGGGTACTGTAAAGGGAAGGGGAGTCAACCACCTCCATCTTCTCACCCTTGCAAACAGTCAGAAGATGTTCATGCCAGTGCAGTGAAACACTGCATCCAACCCAAAATTGCTAACATTCCTAAACCGGGACGAACATTAAGATATTTCCAGTTGTTTACAATCAGAGCATCTTCATGGTGACTTACAGTCAGGGCTTCCTCAAAGACTGCATGACTCCACAAGGCAGCATAGGCAAGGATGAGTTCTGGCTAAGAGACAATGGCATGCCTTCCCTATCTATTTCATCTTCTGTGTTGTGGATATGCAGAGTGCTGAGTGACAATGGGACACCAAGGGCCTAGGATGACAATGCTAAACACCAGGTTAGTCCAATGGAGTGGTATGCTTTTGATGGGATGCTTTCTCTCCCTGTGTTTTCAGCCAAAAAAAAAAAAAATCCCAACATAATATCTACATAGAATCGTAGAGTTGGAAGAGACCACAAGGGCCATCGAGTCCAACCCCCTGCCATGGAGGAATATACCATCAAAGCATTCCTGACAGATGTCCATCCAGCCTTTGTTTAAAAACTTCCTAAAAAGGTGATTCCATCACACTCTCAGGGAGTACTTTCCACTGTCAAACTGCCCTTACCATCAGGGAGGTCTTCCTAATGTTTAGATGGAATCTCCATTTCTGAAGATTGAAGCTATTGCTCTGTGTTCTAGTCTCTGAAGTAGCAAAAAACAGGATTGTTCCATCTTCCATATGACATCCCCTAAAATATTTAACCTATCATGTTGCTTCTTAACCCTCTCTTCGGCAAGCTAAGCATACTCGGCTCCCTAAGCCTCTCCTCATATGACATGGTTTCCCAGCCTTCTACCATTTTGGTTGCCCTCCTCTAGACATGTTCTGGCCTGTCAGTATCCTTCCTGAATTTTAGTACCTAGAACTGGACAGAGTATTCCATGTGGGATCTGACCAAAGCAGAATAGAGTGGTACTATCATTTCCCTTGACCTAGACACTATACTCCTGTTGATGCAGCCCAGAATCACTTTGGCTTTCTTATCTGCCACATCACACTACTGACTCTTGTTCAGCATGTGGTTTAATAAGACTCCTGGATCCTTTTCACATGTTGGATCACTTTGAGAACCATGACGTAAAAGAACCTTTCTCTTCTTGCTGGTTAGAAAATAGCACCCATCTCACACAAGGGATTCTTAAGGTTGTTTGGATTTGGGGTCACTAGCAAAATAGCAACCTAAATTATACCTCGCAAAAGACAGGTGACTCCTCAGCAGGGGAGGTATTCTCTAATATTAGATTCCAGAATGATGGAGAGGGAGGAGGAGAGAGGGTTATTCAGTGGCAGCTGGTGGTACTCATATCTAGAGTTTCAGCCTGACGGTTAGAGGAACTGTCCAGGGTGCTGAGCCTGTACTGGGAATTGGATATAGCACATTGGAGATTTGCTTTAAAGCTAAGTCCCAAGGTAACAGGCAAGCTACAAGACATCACTGGAATTTATGATCTAGGGCGGTCTACACTTTAAATGAAAGATGGAGCCATACTTCTTTATTCTCTATGTGTGGCATGGTGGGGATGTATTATTAAATTGATTTTTTTCCCTTGTTATCTTTGTGCCCTCCAGTGTGGCTCTTGAATTGAACTTGAGTACCATGCCGGTTGTGTTGGATCTGCATTTCCAGGAATTGGCCCCAAGCAAACTTGTAAAGCAGTCAAATCCTTTATTTTTGTTTCTCTTTCCCATGCGGTATTCTTCCCATTATGGGTTTTCAATATCAAGAGGGTGTAAGAGTGATTTGGGAATCTTTTGCCGATAGTCCTTCCACAGTCACTTAGGCTGAAGACATGTACGTTAAGAGAAAGAAGCCTTTCACATCATAAATAATTGAAGAAATGTGGAATCTGTGCTTAAAGGCAATTACATTAGTTGCAAAAAGGAAAAAAAATCTTAGCTAATGGCTATGCAACCTTTCACCATTTCATTGTATGTTCCCATGTTTGGACAATGTTAACCTTGACCATTCCAAAAAAAAAAATGTTACAGTGGTTGGATTTCTAAGGGCCTTTAAAAGAAAAGTGCTACATTTTTCATTCTGGTGACAGTTAATACTCTTTCTCCCCATGTTTCCAAAAATATGTCCTTCAACTACTGGCTCTTGGTTTAATTTAATTTTATCTTTTAAAGGAACAGCCATCCAAAAAAGCTTATTTCATTATGTCAGCTGTAAGCTGCTGCTTGCTTGCTTTCTTGTTTGCAAAAGCTCTGTTACACTGTAAGTGCGTCTCTCTCCAATAATAGAATTGAAATCAAAGAAAGAACTACGTATGTGCACAGCATCCTATTAACCTATTGATCCCAGCTAGGCAGTGAGTTCCTAGTGAAAACTCTCTTCCTCTCTTCTTTTAGAAGATATCAAACTTGATACTGTTCTTTTGATTGCTGTAAGCAGAATGATCCCATGGGTTAGCATGTTTTTTTAAACTCAGATGGTATGTCTTTTTATTTTTGCTGGCCTTAAGTGATAAAGGAGAGAAGAAATGGCTTCCCAGTTAACTTGGTAGGCACTGAAGAGAGAAAAGTGCATCAGAGAAAGCCAATAGGTTAGCCAATCATCATATTTTGGCACTGCTTTGTAATAATTATAATACTTACACAGACCTGCAGACGATAGTCATTGCTGGGAAGGTAAAAATTTGATGGTCTCCGTGGAAGAGACCAGAGTGTGACTGTGCTTAGCACATGGCAGCAGATCACAACATGAGCCAGGGCAAGACTTGCGCTGTTTGAAGCTAGCCCATCTTTGCTCTTGTCTACTGGGCTTAGACGATTGACCCATCCTCCCACCCTCATTGCAGTATGAGTTTATCAGTTCACCTCAGGGCTGGGTAGGAATTTCCCCCCCTTTTTTTTCAGGGTTTTTTTCCCTATCCCATACTGTAGCTGATGGCATAGGGACAATTGACTTGGGTTGGTGTATCAAATAGATTTTCCTCTGGCAGATAGCGGGGGAGAATAGGACTTTGGTTTTCACCTCTTGGCACCCCTTTGGTGTAGGGTAGAGCTCTGGACCTCCCTCTTTAGGGCTTTGCATCCCAGAGGATCAGGGAAGGAGGCTACCCTTGAGGTTCACCTGAGATTAGGGTCCTGCAGCTTGGGTGGGAGTCTCCCAGGTTACCTTCCAGTTATACTGTCCGGGGAGCAACTAAAAAAATTTGGATTGCCCTCAGGGCTGAGGTGTTTCACCCAAGGGAAGGCTGAGAGAATTGTCACGTGGTGATGTCCAGCCTCAATTGGACCCACATCAGGTTGCTTGCCCCAGTTGCTGCTTTACAGGCCAACACAATTTTTAATAGGTGAGATTAAATAAAATGGCCCTTATTACCCAATTTATGTGTCTGGTCTGTTTATTTCATGGTTGATCATCAATATACCTCTAGTTAGTGTTGGTGATTAATGTACATTGATTATTAAGTGAGAGAATGAAATGAATGCCCATAGATGCCCTGACTTCTGCCACCCCAGTTGCTGTGTCTCAAGGAAGGTGGCTACATCTCCATTCTGGAGGAGAAGACCTCTGGCCTTTGGAGATGGGCCTGTGACTTTTGCTTTCTATGGATGTAATTTCCTCCTTTTGCTAAGAAATGGCTTAGGGTAAAAGAAAGATCTGAGTGGTTTGAGCATTAGACTATGGTTCTGGGAGACCAGGGTTGGTCATGGGAACCCACTGGGTGACCATGGGCAAGTCAAACTCTCTCAGCCTCAGAGGAGGCAAAGGCAAATCTCCTCTGAATAAATTCTGCCAAGAAAATCCAGTGATTAGTTGACGTTATGGTTGCCATAAGTCAGAAATGACTTGGAGGAACACAACAACAACAATAACGGAAGCACAAAATACCTGCAAGTTATTTTAAAACAACAACTAAGAAGTGGTGAGTAAAAACCATAGGATTCTGATGTCAAAAGGCGGTGGCAGAGGAGGAATGCCAGGGCTGGGTGTTTTAGCAGTTTGCCAATAACTAGTTCTAAACAATTCATTACATTTAATGATTTTTTTTTTTGAAACAGTAAAGGTATAACTGGTACGCATTACAATTAGGTAAGTGTTACAATTAATGAAGGGCGGCTTTCTTCCCTTTGTGGTATAAGTGTAAATTTCAATATTATCTGTATAGTGATCAGACTGCGGCCTATAATTATAGGAGACAGAGGGACACTGCATTGTACTACACTTCATGCTGCTTCATCAATAGTTACTTTTAAATAAGGGTAACAAATTAGTTTGAGGAGAGGGTTTGAAACAATAACTAATTTTTTTTAAAGTCACTTACCAGATTCTGTGCTTTAGTCCATCAAAACTAAGAGCTCGAGCTCAGAAGTACAATGAGGAGGGTTTAAACTGTGAGTCCCACTTTACTGAAGTAGGGGTAACAGATGCAGGGCTATTAAATTTGACAGACAACGTTAGATCTGAGGGGCTTGAGAGTGAGAACAGTTTGAGGGACTGTTAATATTTTTTGTTAATGAGGAGCCTTAGCAAGGAAACCACATTATGAAATCAACTTCTCCTGGCCTAACCAACTAATGGGAAATTGTGCCTGGTGAAGAGATTTGGAGATCTTAAAAGTTTGCATGCATGTCTGAGCCTTTTTGGTTGGCCTAATAAAAGATGTTACCCTAGTGTTGACATTGTATGAAGGTATCAGATTCTACATAAGCCATTTCAGAGTTTTAGTGTTAATTGTTTTCAAAAATGTCTTTCTCATTCATATGAGTCTTTCCCATGGCTTAATTGTTGCTCATCAGTATATACTACTGTTGTGTCGTGAGACCTAGTTCACATAAAAGCCCAGCAGTTGGGATTGATGGTGGTGGCATTGGTGATCCTTGTATCTCTTCTGGCTATTCCAAATTCCCATCAAAAATTGTAGTGGTTCAGGTGATCCTGCTGGAGAAGGTCCATCTATAGGAACATGTTCTGTTGTTTTGTCAGCTCTCTAATCCCATCTGCTCCCTAATCTCTTTGTGTTGTAGGGTAGTAATATGTTTTTTAGCATTCTGTCTTAAACATGCAGCTTGAAAGAAGGCTTTGCTTTTTCCATGTGGCTTCGACAAGAGATCTCACATACTGAAGGAAGTAGATGAAAAGGGAAGTGGCTCAGGCTAATGGGTTATCCTACACTGATTAGTGATTCACTGAATTATTTATCCCTTCTGCATAGCTGAATAATACGTTTTCCCCCTTCAGAAATTGCTTCACTCTTTCTCTGTGTTGAACAGATTCTTAGTGGGCCAGTATAAAATCATAGGGGCTTTGTTAGAGTATGTGCTGTATTTAAGGAATAGGGCTCGTTGCAGGTCTGAAGGTGCCATTTTCTCAGCCTTTTGAGCTATGTTGCATCTTATTTTTCCTTCCCACTAAAATACATATAGAAATATGTCTCTGAATCAAGCTAGAAAATCCAGAGATGTGTGGGTTCTTAGGAGAGCAAGCTCTGCCTCTCACAGGTATTTATTAAATTGTATATATATTCATTTAAATCCTTCCTGTTATCCTAGCATCTCAGGGTGGTATACATTACATTATTACATTAAATACATGCATATATTTATTTTCAATGACCAACAAAACAATCAAGCAAACAGAAGGAACAAAAGAGATTAACAAAACCCAATGTGATGCATTGAGAGTAAAACACTACATTATTGCGTTACCTTTTTATAATGTACAGACAGGTACATTGTTGGGTAGTCACTAAATCATACATAGATTCTGTAGAAACAGTACACTCTTTGGAAGAATAGTCTTTTTGTAAAAGTAAAAAAAGGACATTAAAATAACTTTTATACGAGTGTAACCAAGCATAACATATGCAGTTTTAAAAGAGTAAAATCTTTTCTTTGGCTTATTGTGATACAAACTCTAACCACTCTAGCAAGATATGCCTGTTTTAAAACTGCCTAGCCTTGTAACTGCCCTCTTTCTAATCAAGTTTATATTGGATGAAGTCATCACTTGATAACTGTTAAAGCATATGAGATACACTCCTCTCAGTGTATATTCAGAAGTACATTTCATTTACATTCAGTGCAGCAGTTTCTCAAGCAAGCATGCCTCCACTGGATTGTATCCTTTGGTACTGCTGTAAACAACAGTAGATACACTTTCTTGTTGAACATCTTTGCAAACTAATTGTTGCTTTTCTCTTCTGTGCCTTTTTTATTAGTAGGATTTTATGTACAGCCTTCACAGATACAACTTACTTTGGAGGAGAGAGCCCTGAGACAGCTTATGTGTCTTTTATATCTGTATTTTTAAAAAGGCATCCCTGTGTGACCTAGATGCATCAGAATATGCATGGCACTGCACATTTGAGAAAGCGTTAAAATGCCATCTTAAGTTTCTGCAATATGCATGTACAGCATCATGTCTCATGCTGATGCATATCTCATTTACACCTGTGATAATTGATTAACCATTTGATATGTCTTCATGCACTGAAGTGTGCTTACGTGTACAGATCTTCTTAGATCCATATTCTTGTAACCTTGAGACTTGATTACTGAAATGTTTATTCTGTGTACAGCTTCCTTTGAAGATGTCTTGGAAAGTACATTTAGGCCGAAGTGCAACAGCTCAGTTCCTGAAGAGCTCTGGCCAAAGCAAAGACAGGGCCCAGTTTTTGAAACATTTTATTAGGCCATTTCCACACTACACTGTTATAGTGCTATTAGTCCACTTTCAACCTCCTGTGGAATCCTGGGATTTGCAGCTTAGGGAGGGGCATTTAGAAGTCACAGCCAGAGAGCTCTTTGGCCTCAGTAAACTACAAACCCCAGAACTCCACAGGATGTTCAAAATGGAATAATAGCACTATAACAATCTAGTGCGGAAGTTACCAGTCAGACTTGATAAAGTTCAAAGTGTTTGTGGTCATCCTTTAAAGCTTCCTGTAACTTAATACTCAAGTAACAAAAGATTTCTCTTCTCCCTCACAATCTGGCCTGAGTATTATGTTTATCAACAGAGGCTTTCCTTCTAGGCTTGATGCAGGCTGCCCTCCCAAGGGAAGTTTGTCTGGTTCTGAGTCTGATGACTATTCTCTGCCAGGCAAAAACCTCTGTTTTAAAACTCAAGAAAGATACCTTACTTTCCAGACCACAGTTCCCAGAAACCTACTGCCAGCATGGCTAGTGGCTGGGGAATTCTGGGACTTGTAGTCCAACAAAGTAACTTCCCCCACCTCTGCTCTTCATTTAGCCACACCTTCCATTGTGTTGTTTTTAGTTGTGTTTAACTGATGTTTTTATGGATCTGTGCGAATCTTTTCAAAAATTATGTTTCCTAGGCATTTTGAAATGCAGCTGCCCTCATCCATGGTCATTGTCTTTCTCATGGGCCATCAAAAACATAGGTGGTTATCACTTTCCCCCCTTTTGCCCCAGCATTGTATTCAGATATAATAGAACTCTGCTTGTGTTGTGGAAATTTGTTAGCTTTCCTTTTCCCCATTCAGAACATATACAATAGTGTCCTGTCCTGGTCCAAAAGCACCTACTGAAGATACAATGTACAGTATACAATGGCATGTGACAAGATACAGAGAGCTGCAATAGGACCATGAAAGTGAAAGAGTTTGGCAAATTTGGGAATTTGAAAAATAACATACCATTTTACTATAATAAATAATTATATTAAATAACAATGAATAATAGACCTTTCTTTTTTGCAATGGAAATTTTAAAAAATGGTGTGTTTTTTTCAGGATTGCATGAATGTTGGAGCCAGATGAAGATTCCTCTGGGAATCTATTATCCAAAGTATTTGATTTTAATTTCAGACCTTTTGTAGTAATCATCGTATGAGCAGTATCCCTGGGATTTCCTTTCACATTCCCATTGCAGATTCTAAACTGACCAGAAAGAACTGTGTGTTAGTTGATGTTGCTATTAAATATATTGGATGAACCTGTTTCTACAAAATAAGTGTTTGTGTGTATATGTCTGGGAGTGTATGTGTGTGTATCAGTGTGGCAAGAGATGAATAAAACATTCAGGTGTCTTTGGAGAGCAAAGCATCTGGCTTGGCCAGTTCATTCTATTTACTTTCTTTCAGTATGCAAGATGTCTCTTTTGCATAGTTCCAAAGCAGTGAAGCTGTGTGAATTATGAATCTGGCTCTTAGATTGGGAATAAAATATATAGAAATCAGCTAATAAGAGTCTGAGCTTTATATATGGCAATCAGTACTCAGTGCTTCTATGCCAGTAGTAACCCTTTTCTGCATTATAACAATCCAAGATAATTTTTTAAAAATGGTACTTGGTTTTCTTGTAAATGCCTGTGTGTAAGAGTGAGCAATATTTGGTTCTGACGTTTACCAAATGCATCAACTCTTGTTTTCCAGTGAATCTCTTAGCTATGTATCTTCAACATCAACTAGCAAATTATATTTTCAGATCTCTTGATGACCCTAGTGACATGGGTACCCTGGTGGAGAACAAACAAGGAAATAAACAAATCTGTAGCCAATAAAACCATCCAGACATTTGTTGCATTGTCTGAGCTTTGTGGAGGAGGGGAAATGATTTGTTTAATGGACTTCATGGTGGCACAAGGAATAAGTGTTACAGGTCAGCTGTGATTAAAGGATTTCCCCATTAATATTTCTTCATTTGTACACTTATTTCAGAGTTTTGGTTTGGTTTGGTTTTTTTGGTGGGAGGGATTTTATAGTGTATTGTTAATAGCAGAAGTGGTTCAAAAGTAGTCACAAGTGAAACAGTTCGGCACGTTACAGTTAAACTATATTATTCTATGATAATCAGAATTTCCCTTGGCTGCATGTGGGTGTGATGCTTGTGCCCTATATGTAATGTAATGTAATATAAATATGTAATATAATATAAATAAATAATATAAAGCTAGAATTGCCAGGTAAAATAAGAGACAGGGCTCCCATCCCTTCAGGGTTGTATAGAAGAAGGGATTTCATGAGATGTTGCTTTTATAATGTAGAATATTTTTGCTGTATCTGTTTTAAATGTTGTATGCTGCCTTGAGTCCAAGACAGGGGAAAAGCTGGCATATGAATAAAAATGGGAGGAGGAGAAAGAGGAGGAGATAGTAGTAATAGTAATGGTAGCAATAGTAGAAAAAGAGATCCAGGCATATGTATCCTGAGATACCTATGAATGAGAGGGCCTAAATATGTTAAAGGCACGAGATCCTGTCTGATCATGGAAGCTAAGCTGGGTCAGCCCTGGTTGGTACTAGGAAGAAAGATCTCCAATGAATACGAGGTGCTGTAGGTTATATTTCAGAGGAAGGAACAGGCAAAACCAACTCT
This sequence comes from Ctenosaura bakeri, assembly GCA_948474755.1. Lineage (NCBI taxonomy): Eukaryota > Metazoa > Chordata > Lepidosauria > Squamata > Iguanidae > Ctenosaura > Ctenosaura bakeri. The sequence continues at coordinate 70,574 of CAOLHI010002801.1, read as the reverse complement.
GAATGTTTCTTGCCTTAGAAAACCCTGTGGAATTCATGGGGTCACTGTAAGTTAACAAGCGACATGAAGGTACACACACACACACAAACATCATCTTCACCATCCACAAGTGGATGATAAGGCAAAATACAAGACTGTAGTCAGTAAACCTATATTTGTTTTTCACATCTCAAAATGAAACAAAATGCCAAACTTGTGTATTATACTCATGGAACTGGCATAGTTTTCCACTATAGTCGCAAGGGTAAAGTTTGTCTTGTCTTTTTTTGTCCTCTGATCTTAAAAAAGTAGTTCATTTTCTGGACAACAATCTGCTGACTTCTGCACTGCCATTTGAGGAAAGTTACAGGAGTGTGAAAGATTAGAGACTGCAGAAAGCAGCTTTTGATCTTAATTAATGCCCACGGAGAAAAGATGGTAGAATTCTGTGAGCCACTTTCAGTTACCTGCTTGTGCTGGATGGGGAACTTTTTTTTTTAATTATTTATTTGTATCCCGCCTCTCCATATGGATCGAGGTGGCGAACAACTTACAGATAGCATGTATTTCTATACATATTTCTATACATGCCCCCAACAAGCTGGGAACTGGTTTTAATGAAAGTCCAAACTGGAAAGCTGGGAATGGGCTTAGAATTTTCAGCAAAATTGCTTACTCCTGTAACTAGTTACATGTCTCTAATTTGGTGCTATAGAGTTTACAGCTTAAAAAAAAGGGAGAACACTAGGTCAGTGTGCCTAAAGATAAGTATAGGCCTGCAATAAGGCAGGATATTTATATTTATTTAGAAGGAAGGCATGGATTTATGGATTTGCTTTTTTCTCTGTAGAACATAAAGCCCAATTTGTCAGTTAAAGTCCTGATAGACATATATGTTCATTTTATGGCTCTAAAATAATTGGGTCATTCCAAAAGAAGGAAGGTATAGCTTCTGAATAAGTCTGAACTCCCTCTCATCCACAGTTAATTATTAATGTCACATTAAGATTTTATTTCTTGGGTGCTTAAACCCAGAAGAAAATCCAGCATTTCAGATGAGCCCCTGTTGAGTTCTTGCACAAAAGGAAGGATGAAAACTCTTTAAATAATCATCCTATGGTCACTGAATTCAACAGTGGATTTCAAAGTTTTTGTGTGTGGGAGTAGGTTTTTTTAAAGCCGTATTGGCAAATGCTGGTGTTGCATAAGATGCCTGTCTCACTCTGATTCAATTAGTGATGTGGATGGGGCCCTAATTTGATTCAGACTGATTCAGATCTAATCTAACCCAATTCAGACAGAAATCCATATCAAAATGGAGGGAAAAGAATTTATTTGATGAGAGTGAAGGGTTCTAAGGGGCATGGGAGGTTTGGGAGGTGTTTTGTTTTGTTCTACCTGTTTGCATACATGGGGGACTTCGGGTGTGATTTTCATTCAAAAACTATGATTTTTTTTTTTTTAATGAAGTGCTTCACAGCACTTTGGAAGACTTGCAGGGGTTCAAAAACTTCAAAAGTATAGCCCAGGAGCTACATGTAGTTCATAGGCTACACTTTCTCTACCCTTGTCTGTCGCTTCCAGGAACCTCAGGAGCTGGAAAGCTACCATACCTTCTGTACAATACTATAGAGTACCATAATTGATAATTTTGGGCTTGTCCAAGAAACTTGTCTATGTCCTGAGGCTCTACAAATTGAAGATTATCCATTAAGAGGGCACAAAGCCAGGCTAGGGTTACATTCACCAGGCCTGTATCAGTTGTTGCATCCCAGTTAGGAGTAAGTGGACTGTTAATAATCTGCATCCTTGTATCTGTATAAAAAGGATATCAAGCATGATATCTGATTTTAAAAGACAAAGGAAATGAGGTCAGTACCTTAGCCTATTAACCGTAGCCCCTAAATAACAATCCATACACTACCCCCCTCCCAATTTAGTCATGGCTTCACAGCTTGTTGAATCCAATAGCTCTATCATCCACCAGGCAGCAGTCAGAACTATATAAAACACACTTTAGAAGTCCCATTCCTTGAATCTGACATTTGCATACTAAGCTTTACTGAACCATCTCTGGGTCAGGTTTTTTTTAAGGAATTTTTATTAATTTTCTAAAATACATAAAAGCATATATAAACACAAATATATATGTCATTACTATAATCCTTCCGTTCCCCCCCACTTCTATATATCAAAAATTTTCCAGTTGAATCCTTCTCCCTTCTGTCGAATACCTTGACATACTTGATCCGCAGATATTTACATATTTAACCAGAGCATTACCCTTTTCCATTCTCTTTCAAAAGTCTGAACCATTTTATTCTTAAGGGAATATGCTAGTTTTTCGGTCTCTGGATCAGTTATTTTAAATGTGTCCTGTGGTGTGTCTAATTTACTAAATGTGCCCTATAAACACTGTTGTGTAGAGGCACTATTGTTCTTTAAAGCATGTCACACTGGCTCCTCAGTATCCACTAGACTTTGGTTCCAGAATCTCGCATGGGTACAAAATTTGTGAATACTCAAGTCCCATTATATACAATGGTGTTGTAAAATGGTGTACCTTATATAAAATGGTCAACAACTCAAAGGTTTGCTTTTTGGAATTTTTTCTTTTTAATATTTCTGAGCTGAGTGTGGTTGAATCCATGGGTACAGAATCCATGGATAAGGAGGGCCAACTGTACAACATGGATGAGAAGGGGGTGTCTGTATTGAAGAACTTGACTCAGGAAGGCATGACTGTATGGTCTGTTTTAGCTGTTCCCAACCTGATGCCACCCAGGGTGAGTGGATTACGGATCTCATCATCTTGTTGACCGTGCTGGCACAGGATGATGTGACTTGCAGCCCAACACATCTAGAGAGTGCCAAGCCAGAGAAGACCAGTTGATTGGCTCTTTCCTGCTTCCTGATTCTACAATTTGCTAACATTCTTTGACTTTCAGTTGGTCGATGATAGCACAGTTGGCCTTCCATGTTCAGTAGGATTAGGGGCACAAGACCATCACCAAAGTGGAAAAACAACAAATATCAAAATGTGTTTGTGCATGTGTGTGTGTGTGTCTCTGTGGAATGAGGGCTGAGACATAGTGGGGGGAACGGGTACCCAGGTTCCAAACCAGCTGCCTTTTCGCACCTTACCTTTTCATGGAGGTGGGGGGCGGCGCTTGCATGACAAGCTTTCAGAGGAAGGCTTTCACGTCCCTGCTGCTTGGGCTTTGCAGCAGCTTCCTGATCATGTGAGCGCCCTGCCCGCGCTGCGCCCCTTCCTACCGCAGCGCAGCCTGGGAGTTGCAGGCTAGTGCTGATGCAAGAAGCGTGACCGGCACAGCTCAGGAGGCTGCGCACGGCAGGTAAGTGCACTCCACGCCCCTGAGCATTGTGCGACTGCGCAGCATTTTCGGTTTGAAACTGAAAATAAAAAAAAATGCATGCACAGTTTGCGCCATGGTTTGTGTCGTGTAAATGTGAGTGCATCATGCAGACTGCTCCTCACATTTACGCGATGCTCAAGGGCCCCTTTCGTTTAAGAAATGCCATGCGAAAAGGGCCCTGGTCAGGAAAAGGAGTGGGTCTTCATGGTAGCCCTGTACTTCCTCTCTCACACCCATCTCCTTCCTTGAGTGTGTATGCGGGGCGTTGGGAGAGGCTTTGTGGTGCTAAGAAATTGAGCTATGAGCCTTCCATAGTTGACCAGGCAGTGGCTGGTGGAGGAGGAAGGGGACCAGAGGTGGGTTTTAAAGAGCTGCACAGCCTGATCAGAACTGCTGAGAAGGAAGGTTCTCCTGGAAAAGAAACAAGTGAAGTGTGGAGGTGCAGGGGTTGAAGAAACTTGAAAGTCAAACCTGCAAATGTGGCAGACTGACTGTATTAGCTAGTGAATATAAGGCAGAATATATGTGTTGATTCTGAGCCACTTGATTGATGGCAACCAGGAACCACATATTTATGTGTTTATTTATTTAAATATTCATATCCTACCCTCGATCTAAAGATCTCAAGATAGTGTACAATAAAACCAATCTCACATATTTAAAACACTGCAATTAATAACAATAGTTTTGTAACTTAAAAACATATCAAATAATTTAACAAGCTAAATAGACTGATTAAAGCTGGTTACTGCTGTCTGTTCTTTCAACCGTAAGACATAGAACAAATTGCCTCCCACCTTTATTTATATTCCTCAGAGCCAGTACCAACACAGTTTGCATGCTGAATAACAATTACATCATGGGTATGAGGGAGTTCAAGCTTATGTGCTTAGGGAGAAGGATAGCCTCCTTTGAAGATTTTCCAGTGAGTGTATTCATGTGTACTTGTTATTTGTCTTCAGGTTGGTTCCATCTTATAGCAACTGTATGATACTATTTTCTTGCCAAAATTTATTCAGAGATTTCCCATTGCCTTTCCCTTAGGGAGAGAGAGAGAGAGTGGCTTGCCCAGGCTCACGCAGTGGGTTTCATGGCTCAGTGGGCTTTGAACCCTTGTTCTCCTGAAGTCCTGCTCCAGCACTCAAGCCATACTGGCTCTCTCTAGTTATTTTTATATCCCACTTTTTCCCCAGTGAGGTCAAAGTGGCATGCATGGCGCTACTCCTCCCTTTGTCCTGATAGCAATAAACAAGTTAGAAAGAGAGTGACTGGTCCCAGCTTATCCAGAGAGTTGAATGACTGAGTGGGAACTAGAGCTTGGATCTCCCATGTCTAAGTTCAGCCCTTTAACTGCAACACCACACTGGCTCTCTTTAAAAGTCTTAACCACCAAGCCAGTATGTCTCTGCCCAGACAGTTTAACATAAGGATCAACTTCCAGGCTAGGCACAGAGAACAATATCAATTATTCCTAATTATATATATTTACATATGTAACCAAGCACAGGGGAGTTCAGAAATTGTAGTTGCTTTAAAATATAAAGACCTTAAACATTCAGCCGCTACCTCTCACTTGCAGAACCAGAATAACTTTTGGGAGGACGGAAGTAGGGATTGTACACCTGAAACTACCTAACAGAGCTTAGGCTGTTCCTGTTTTGTGCAAAGCTCTAGAAAGTTTCTTTCACAGGCAAAAATATGGTGCATACAAGAGAAATTTCCTCTGTTCTCCAAAGAGGAAATTTCTACTTTTCAATCAAGGCCTGAATGTTCCTGGTGATTGCTAGGAGTTTGATTCATAGTAGAGTGCGTAGCTTGACTAGTGACCACTGACTCAGATGTGAGAAGTTCTCTCCACTGATTCAAATATGAAAGGTTCTCAAAAAATAATGACTAGACTTCACTAAGGCAGTTATGCTTTCTTGATGTGTTCATATTCATGATCCCTACATATCTCCTAGTCCACTTACCAGGCAGCAGCCACTGCATTCAACAGGAGTCTATTCCCTTGCTAATCAAGAAGAAGCTGATGTCCTCCCCTCCTCCCAATGCAAGTGATTTCCAGTTCAAGAGGGAATTGTGACAGGAACCTTCTGGCTTTCACACCAGAGATCACTCACAGGACGAAACAGGAATGGCAGTCAGCTGCTTCTTGACTGATGGGGAACAGACCCCCAGTGATTGCAATGGCTGCTGCCTGGTAAGTGAGGGTTGCGATAACTGGGCTGGGAAACACCATGTTGCTCTGTAACTAAGGTGATTATGCATTAACAATTGCTTCCTTGGTGAATTCTGGTTGAAAACAGATGGGAAAATGTGAATAATCAGTTTAGAAATGTTCACATGTGTGTATGTGTGTGAGAGAAAGAGTGAGTGAATGTAGATGTAGGACTTGGTCAATATAGGTATCAAGACTGAGATGCAATTGAAAGTAAAACAATTGAAGTCACTGATATGTCCCTGCCACATAGATGCCTGAAAGGATTGTGCCAGGATATCAGGAGTGTGGAACCTGAGTCATTTCAGATATTGCTGGATTTAAGCTCCTATCAGGTCTGCCTGCCATGGCCAAAGGCCAGAGGAAATGGGAGTTGGACTCCATCATCAAGAGGGTCACATGTTCTCTGCCTCTGCACTGTCTGGATGAAATTTTGCTCACAGGAAAAGATTCATGGTTGAGAGAAGGTTCTTTTACCTCCATCCCACATTTTTTGTTGAACCTCTGGAACAAAATGACACATACTTTAGCTACATTTCTAATTTGATTTATCTACTAATCCCTCTTACAGTGGCACGCCAACAACTATCTACAGTGTGTTCTTCAATGTGCCTCAGCAGAGTTTTACAGAGATAATGAAGAGCAGTAATTGCTCATAGCAGTCCAGTGTGCAGCCAAAATATGCATTTGCTTTATATCTGATGCACTGCCAGATCACTTTCAGTTTGCTGTTCAGTGGTGCTAATAGGTTTCATTGTGCTACTTCTTTTCAGAGTGTTCCTGTACAATATATACATGCATTTTTATGATCTAACTATCCTTCACTGTGGAGCTATTATAATGACCTCCCTATCTTTAATATATGGATCTGACTTAATCCATGAAATACTAATGGTAAAAACCCAGGGTAGATAGGAAGCTGTCTAGTTGACAAACCATAGCTTTAGGACTGGGAGCACCCAGTGCACTCACATCACCCCCATTCCTGTGGAGGCATTTCTGCTTTTAGTTTCAGATGCAACAAATGGTTTGTGTATAGTAATGGATAAGCCCAAAACATAGTTTGCCAGACAGTAGCCTCTGATCTGTATTTAAAGCTACATGGGGAACTACTTTAGAAGGGTGTGCACTTTCCAAATAAGTTTGTGTTATGATATGGAGAATGTCTGTTGGCATTTAAGAAACCCTACTGGGTGAACTTTTTGGAGTCCAGGCTCTTGTTTCCATAGGCAGATGGCACTGGAGATCTTTTCTCAGCACTTCTCCTTCTGTTTTCTTACCTAGTTCACATCCACCTTGGCTAGTAAGCTAGTAAAACACACTACTACCAGTAGTAGTATACTAGTAGTAGCAGTACTACAACTTATCATCATCATCATTTATTACCTGCCTCTCTCCGTGGATCAAGGTAGAGAACAACAACAGCATAACACATAATATAAGTTAAACACAGAACAACAATTAAAAAAAATTTAAATCACATAGTATCAGTTTAAAAGGGCAAGTAATACAAATACTTAATTAATACAGTCAATACATACTTAAAATTCATGGTTAAAATTCACAATTTAAAACCATCTGGATAGGCCTGCCAGAAGAGACTGCTTGTTAATGGTGTTTTAAATTCAGACAGCATACTCAGCTGTCGAATCTCTTCTGGCAGGTCGTTCTACAGTCTAAGGGCAGCTGAAGAAAAGATATAACCCCCAATCCCATGTTAAGAGTTATCATACAAAAAGAAAACATGTGTAAAGTCACAGTGATAATAAAACCTTCTATATGCATGATCAGGAGGACAATGGTAAGAACAGGGAGGCGGATCATCATGTATAGTTCAGGGTTGTAGGAAGTCCAGCCCAAGAGCCCCCTGAAGTGCCTCACCAATCCTCCAAAGCCCCTTAGCTCTTCCATGTTTTTTTAAAGAAATTATGCAACTTTTGTGCGAATTTTCTCTAAAACCACACAGAAGGCTCCCGAATGCACAAATGTGCAAAAACACTTCCATGTTATTCCCAGAACCACTCATCCGCAAATGCTTCCATTTTCATACTTGTCCCTCTCAGGTGGCAACCAGCATTGACACTGTGTCTCTTGTGGTCACCATTTTGGGAAGGATGTCAGCAAAACAAGTATTTTGACACATTGTTTGTGGGAGGGGTGTCCCGCAGGGAATTGGCAGTCCTTGTACACTTGCCCCCCTGGTATAATTTGATGAATCCTTGTGTATGTGTGGAGCACCATCAGTTCCCTAAAATGCAGAGGTATATTTGTCACGTTTCCCAGAAGGTTAGGGGGTCAAATTCACAGCTAACACCAAGGCCCATTAAAAACATGGTGTTATGTTGACCAGCCATGGAAGCAGAAAATGACACAAAACAAAAATTATGTTGAGTCATTTTAGGTTTAAGAATATGATACTTGGGCCATTAAGAGTAGATCTGTGCTTTTGCTAACACTACTACTATGATACACTTTTGTCTAAATTTTAAAAAAGAAAAGAAAGAAGGAACAGGACAAAGATGGTTCCCCTGCCAACACAGTCAAAGGCAAGATTCTCCCCACCAGGATTTAGTTTCCCTCAAACCAGAGAAATGACTGTCCAGATTTGCCATCCACATTGAGGGTCATGGATGTGGACAGTTATTTGGTTTTAAATGATAGGCTTAAGCACCTTGGCTTTCTTTTTTAAAGTTTGGACTTACACCTAGGCCATATGCACTGCCTCACTAACACAGGAACCTCAAAAGATAGTTAGCATTATAATTCAAATTTAAAATAACTCTCTTTTTTCTCTTCTTATTTATAAGTAACAAAATAATCTTTTCCTTCTTAAAAAAAATCAGCAAACCTAGGTTTGCTGATGGGCAAGGCCTTGAAGCACCATGGACCTGACGTTTTGGTCATTCACCTTGATGGTAATGACATTGTTTTTTGGCGGGGTGGCGAAGACCCCAAATGTATTGACCACACCAGAAGAATGGTGAATAAGCAGACTTGGGCCACTTTATTCCTCATCTTGGCAACCTATTTGGGTGGCCAGACTTTTACTCAGCAGATCGGGTGCACTTGTTTGATCATTGGAATCAGTTGAAGAAGAATTGGGAGGGGGATGAGGGTGTGTTCTCTGGTCTGATGGGACTAAGCGGACGCTTGCCCCTTTCTGTGGCAGATAATGGGGGATAATCAAACGTTGGTGATCACCTGTTGGCACCCATTTGGTGTAGGGTAAGGCTCTGGAACCACCTCTTTAGGGCTCTGCACCCCAGGGGGTTCGGTGAAGGAAGCTACCCTTGAGGTTAACCTGGGAATAAGACTCTCACTTTTAGAGCCATGCAGCTTGGTTGGGAGTCTCTCCAAGATGCTGGACTGGGGAGCAACCAAAGCAATTTGGATTGCCCCTGGGGCTGAGGTGTTATTGTCCATGGGTAGGCTGAGCAGGTTGTCACCTTGTGACCCTGGCATCAGCTGGTCCCGTTATACGTTGCTCCCCCTCTCTTGTATCTTTCAGGTTAATGCAATTTAAATAATACAGGTCAAAATAAAGTAACCTTTAGTTAACCCAACTTCGTGTCTGGTCTCTTTATTCCATGGTTGAGCATCAAAAGTAACTAAATGGTTAAAGTTAAACTGCAGAGGAAGAGCTTCTCCCTATTATTTTAGAAAAATAAATGTAATGCCTTGCCAAAGGCTTCCATAAGTGAGCAGTGATGGGATGAAGCTCAGATACAGGTGGCTTCAGCGTCCCACTGTATTCGTTTGTAGTAAAAATAACACGCCAAACTTTGAATACGACTGACATTATCCTTTATTATGTTACAGCTGTAAACTAACTTAGATGCACCTTACATCTTGCAAACAAGAATTATATTACAGATAACATGTTATTTGTAAGAAGCTGCTTCCAAGGGCAATAAAGAAAAAAAACCTGACAACAAAAATCAGCTAGAGCACTCATAAATAAGTGTAGTTGTCTTTAAACATATATCACCAAGACATGTAAGAGGTAATGCTATCCCTCAGTACTTTTAACAATCTGGCTGGAATACAGCGTAGTGGATATTGCTTTACAGTGGCACATCCATCTTCATTAGAACCAATATACAAATCTCTTCAGCATTGTTTGTATGCTCAGAGCAAGCATAAACAAGCATTACTACAAGGAGACTAGCTGGATGTTCAGAGGATGCTGGATCTTTTGCCTACACCGTTCACATCTGAGTCTTGCTAACTGTGAAAGGTAGGCCTAGAAATAACAAAATCTTCAAGACTTCCTGACTCCTCTGGAACATCTTCTACTTTCCTCTGCCAGACTGAACTATCTAAAATCTTCCAGGATAGATGTTCTCAAACAGTGCAACCCAAGTGAGATATGGAAGTAGTTCAAGGGGGAACAGAAGCTTCTTCTTAACAGCAATTTGCTCTCCCTCAATCCCCAAGTCCTCCTTCAGGTGTGACATCCTACCTCCAACTGAGCTGATGAACCTCAGATTATCCATCTATGCCATTTATCATCACTGTACCAGTAACCTTTATATTCTATGGGATTACTGTAATTTCCAACTACTAGTGGAATAAATTATAGTTTTGTTTGTTTTAATTTGCTCCCAATAACATTGCTACAGATTTTATGCCACTAAAACTTACCTTAGTATAGAAATACAATGTCAAAGTGCTTATGAACATGTATAGGTTCTTTTCAAAAGAGTTAGACCTTTTGTTTCTATCATGGTGGGACACAAGTTATTTGACAGAATGGCTGATGGGATATGAGAGACAAAACATTGCAGACCACTCTTCTACAGGCAGAACCCCCTCAACCTGGAATGCCACTTACTGAGCATGCTCCAGCTACTAATGCTAAGGGGAAAGGATAATTTTCATACCTTTTTTGGTAATTACAGGCTAGTGTTCTTTCTAAGACAACATGAGATTTTCAAATAAAGCTTCATAAAATCTTGGTGTTTCTGAATGCAAGAGATATCTAGGATAGATGTCTGTCATTTTCTGTGTGAATGCATCAGGATACACTTCACCTATGAGTTTTTAAATATTTTGTTTAAATGATGCAGTTTAAATGAAGCAGTTTTTAAATGATGCAGTTTGCAATAACTGCATCATTCAACTTTTTCACCTTACCTCAAGGATCAATACTTAGTTCTTCAAATCAAACTTATTCTTTAGTATATAACAAATAGGAAAGAGCAATCATCCAAGATTTCGATCTTTGTGTAATCTGGGGCCATTTCCTCATTATACTATTATAGTGCTATTATTCCACTTTCAATGTCCTGTGGAATTCTGGTGTTTGTAGTTTACTGAGACCAAAGAGCTCTCTGGCTGAGAATTCCAAATGTCCCTCTCTAAACCACAAACCCCAGCATTCCATAAGATGTTGAAAGTGGAATAATAACACTGTAACAGTGTAGTGCAGAAATTGCCCTATATTTTTCGTCTCTGGATTGAGACTTGAGTGAAACTTGGCAGGAATGTTTTTGCTAACAGTCTTGCAAGGAAGATTAAGAGGTCTTTAAACTAAGTTCCACTGGGGAGGGGGACAATATTATTCAGGGCAAGGATTCAGAGAACACAGGGGTAAAAGGCCCAAATGATACTGGACAAGTAGTACAAGTGGCCAATGGCGGGAGGAGTAGAATCAATAGTACAGGACTTGCAGGAAGGGCCCAGGGACTTAAGTGTCTCTACACTAATGCACGGAGTATGGGAAACAAGCAGGATGAGCTTGTACTCCTAGTACAAGAAAATAAATACGATTTGATAGGCATCACTGAGACCTGGTGGGATGAGTCTCATGATTGGAATACAGGAATAGAGGGGTATAGCCTGTTTTGTAAAAATAGACCAAACAAGAAAGGAGGAGGAGTAGCCTTGTATGTCAAGGATGTTTTCACCTGTGAAGAGATCCAGGACTTAAACCCAGAAAGCCAGGTCGAGAGCATTTGGGTAAGAATTAAGGCAGCGAGAAACAATAGGGATATTCTGGTGGGGGTTTACTACAGACCTCCAACCCAGGCTGAGGACTTGGATGACGCCTTCCTCAACCAAATGACTGCACATTCAAAGAGGAGAGATACAGTAATAATAGGAGATTTCAATTACCCGGATATATGCTGGCAGTCAAACTCTGCCAAGACAGCAAGGTCCAGCAAGTTTCTTGCTTGTCTTGCAGACAACTTCATGGTCCAGAAGGTGGAAGAGGCCACAAGGGGATCAAATATTCTAGATCTGGTCTTGACCAACAGGGATGACCTTGTGAATGAGGTAGAAGTGGTTGGATCTTTAGGGGGGAGTGACCATGCCCTGTTGGAATTTAGCATTCAGTGGGAAGGAGAAGATAAGGGTAGCCAGACACTCATCTTAGATTTTAAAAAAGCGGACTTCTGTAAACTTAGGGAGCTGCTGGCTGGAATTCCGTGGTCAGGAATAGTGAAAGGGAAAGGAGTTCAGGAGGCATGAGCGTTCCTTACAAGGGAGATACTGAAGGCACAGTCTAAAACTGTGCCAATAAGGAGGAAAAATGGAAGGCATCTGAAGAAACCAGAATGGTTGACTAAAGAACTCTCAGCTGAGCTAAGAGTTAAGAGAAACATGTATAGGAAATGGAAGAAGGGAGAAACCACCAAAGAAGAATTTAAGCAAGTAGCTAGGAGATGTAGGGAGGAAGTCAGAAAGGCTAAAGCACAGAACGAGCTTAGGCTGGCCAGAGACATTAAAAACAATAAAAAGGTTTTTTTTAAATATGTCCGCAGCAAAAGGAAAAAGAAGGAGACAGTAGGGTCGCTACGCAGAGAAGATGGCGAATTACTCACAGGGGGGAGAGAAAAGGCAGAGCTACTTAACACCTTCTTTGCCTCCGTATTTTCCCAGAAGGATACAAGCACTCAACCTGGTGGTTGGGGAGCAGGGGAGGAAGCAGAGGAAATGAGGCACATAATAAGTAGAGAGGTGGTACAGGAATACCTGGCCGCATTGGATGAATTCAAGTCTCCAGGGCCAGATGAATTGCATCCTAGGATATTAAAAGAGCTGGCAGAGGTCATTTCGGAACCGCTTGCTATAATTTTTGAGAAATCTTGGAGGACAGGAGAAGTTCCAGCAGATTGGAGGAGAGCAAATGTTATCCCCATCTTCAAGAAGGGAAAAAAAGAGGACCCAAATAATTATCGCCCAGTCAGCCTGACATCAGTACCCGGAAAGATCCTGGAGCAGATCATTAAGCAGTCAGTTTCTAATCATTTAGAAAGCAAGGCAGTAATCACGAGAAGTCAACATGGATTTCTCAAAAATAAGTCATGCCAGACTAATCTTATCTCTTTTTATGATAGAGTTACTAGCTTGATAGATGAAGGGAGTGCTGTGAATGTAGCATATCTCGATTTCAGTAAGGCCTTTGACAAAGTTCCCCATGACATTCTTGCAACGAAGCTAGTAAAATGTGGGCTGGACAGGGCTACCGTTAGTTGGATTTGTAATTGGTTGACTGACCGAACCCAAAGGGTGATCACGAATGGCTGCTTTTCGTCCTGGAGAGAAGTGACTAGCGGGGTGCCACAGGGTTCTGTCCTAGGCCCAGTGCTGTTCAATATTTTTATCAATGACTTGGATGAAGGAATAGAGGGCATGCTGATCAAATTTGCAGATGACACCAAATTGGGAGGGCTTGCTAATACGCCAGAGGACAGGATCAAAATTCAAAATGACCTGGATAGATTGGAGAGCTGGGCCAGGGCGAACAAAATGAAATTCAACAGAGAGAAATGTAAGGTCCTACACTTAGGCAGAAATAATGGAATCCACAAATATAGGATGGGGGACACGTGGGTGGATAGCAGTACGTGTGAAAGGGATCTAGGAGTCTTCATAGACCACAAGCTGAACATGAGTCAGCAGTGTGATGCGGCAGCCAAGAAAGCCAATGCAATTCTCGGCTGCATCAATAGGATTATGGTGTCTAGATCGAGGGAGGTACTGGTACCACTCTACTCTGCTTTGGTTAGACCCCATCTTGAATACTGTGTCCAGTTCTGGGCACCCCAATTCAAGAAGGATATTGACAAGCTGGAGCAAGTCCAGAGGAGGGCGACCAAAATGGTGAGAGGCCTGGAAGCCATGCCCTATGAGGATAGACTTAGAGAGCTGGGTATGTTTAGTCTGCAGAAGAGGAGGTTAAGAGGGGACATGATAGCCATGTTTAAATATTTGAAGGGATGCCACGTAGAAGAAGGAGGGGACTTGTTTTCTGCTGCTCCAGAGACCAGGACAAGGAGCAATGGATTCAAGCTGCAGGAAAGGAGATTCCACCTGAACCTCAGGAAGAACTTCCTGACAGTCAGGGCTGTCCGGCAGTGGAATCTGCTGCCTCGGAGTGTAGTGGAGTCTCCTTCCTTGGAGGTTTTTAAGCAGAGGCTTGATGGCCATCTGTCGGGGTTGCTTTGAGGGTGTTCCTGCATGGCAGGGGTTGGACTGAATGGCCTGTGTGGTCTCTTCCAACTCTGAATTTCTATGATTCTATGATTCTATGAAACTTTATACAGTTCAGGTCCAGGCTGTTTGAAGGACTGTGTTTTCCCTTGTTAATCTTCCTGTGTTTTGAGATCTGTTGGAGAGTCCTTCTCTCTGTTTTACCTCCCTCACAGTACCTCTAGTGGGAACATGGGAGAGGGCTTTCTCAGTGGCTTCCCCCAGGCTCTGGAACTCTCTTCCCAGAGAAAATAGACTGCACCCTCCCAACTTTCTTTTCAAGACTTTTCTATTTTGATAGGCATTTGATGATTAAGACTGGTAAGGAAAGAGTAGTCTCACTTAAACAATGTGTTCGATCTTGCTAATTGCTGTGTTGTGATGTGTGTGTATGTGTTTATGTGTATTCATGTTTAATAATGTATTTTTTTCATTGTTCAATCTCTTCTTTTGTATTTGTCAGTTTTATAATTTTAATATGTGGTTAATTAATTTTTTAATTTGCTGTAAGTACTTGGAGTCCCAAACTGAGGAAGAGGCAGGATAGAAATAAATACAATGGGTGATGATGATGATGATGATGATGATGATGATGATGATGGATCTGAGCTGTGAAGAAGGACCACCTTTTGGTAATAAGATAAACAAGTCAGGCTCAGGGAGATAATAAATACATATAACTTTCCTGGGGTGGAGATCTGTTACCACCACATCAACTTAAGAGAATGATCTCTACTGAAGATGTAGCTGAGAGTTATCAGATGCAAAACTTGAGCAACAGCACCAAAAAAATGAGTCGGGCTTAGCTGGATGCCATGACTACCTTAATGTTATTAGCACACATGATGGGCATGTGAGTCTACCTGATGGGCATGTGAGTCTGTGGAAGATCCTATTGAGAGTACTTCATCTTCTCTTCCACTCTGAGAGCTACTGCTAGTGCCTCATCTTATTCAGCTGCATGACTCACAAGAGAAAGGTCTATTCTAATAAAATAATAGCTGCGCAGGGTTGAAATCATCTACCTGTAAACATGATTGTCTCTCTAGCTCTCAAAGCTTTCACATCAAGATTGTGCCAATATACATTGAATAAGAAGACTTGCGCAGAAAGTACACAATCTAAAATGTTTACAGATCAATGCACTGAGCAAACTGATACTTAATGGGTTTAGTTGAAGAAGTACTGCAGGCAGGTCCCAATGGAGAGGAATATGTAGGGAACATTTTTGGCCATTAAATTGCTAATGTTCACATGCTGACTGGTTTCCTTGAGCGAATTAAACTGACCAAGTAAAATACAAATTGCAAGCATCTCAGTGAAGACATTTTCAGGACTCAGTATTTGGTTAAATAACTTTTCTAGATTTCCTAAAGCTTATGTATTGGCTGCACTACCGAATTCAGGGAAGAGAAATCATATGATTAAAATTCTCTCTCTCTCTCTCTCTCTCTCTCTCTCTCTCTCTCTCTCTCTCTCTGTACAGTCTTTTTTTAAATCTGTGTAGAAATTGAGACGATGAAGTGAGGGAGCTAACATGCCTCGAAGACGTACTGGTTTTCTAGCTATAGAAAAAGTGCTTGTGGAATACCTCCCCCCCCCCGGGCAACATTAGTTTCAGTTAATATCAGATATTACTGAGTTACTACCAGTTTTCTGCCTCAGCAAAAACTGGGCCCAGATTTGGACTGAGAAAGAATATCTTTGCCCAGCTGTCTTGCAGGAGTAAATTGTATGCAAGACCTGGTTTTAAGGAAATTTGTACTAATGAGTGAAACTCCAGTCATGGGATGCTGTTAGTGGAGGAAGACATTTTTTTTCATTCCTTATGACTGTTCACTATGGCATCAAAAAAGTATCCACGCACTAATGAGGGCTGACTCTGCTTAACTTCCAAGATCAGATAGGATCTGATATTTTCTGCATTTTCAGCATAAGATGTTTCCATGACAGTTAAACTGTAATCATAGTATAATGATTGTGTAGTGAGAAAAGGTCATGGTAAATATGCTAAAGGCACCAGATCCTGTCTGATCTTGGAAGCTAAGCACAATCAGCCCTAGTTAGTACTTGGATGGGAGACCGCCAATGAATAACAGATGCTGTGGGCTATATTTCAGAGGTATGCCTTGCCTGAGAAAACTTGAAGACATACCCATACACCAGGGCCTGTAGTGAGAATGGATGACTACCAGCACTTTCTCCCCTCCCCTCAGTGAAAGTCTGCATTGAATCACAGTCCCTTCCTCTGAATAGAAGGAGTCCTCCAATTTAAGAGAGTAGCAAAAGATCTAGACCTCTAAAAGAGTGGTCACATTAGTAGCCAATCAGTTCTCAACTGCCCCAACCAAAAAGTTTTTGAGCTCCATGATTTGAAAAGCAAGTGGGAAGAGTTCATGGTTTAGGATCTTTCAGTTTGGCTGTTATTTCTTCCCATAGCAAGAGTAGTAAAAGGAGGATTCCAGGAGCCCAAGGCCTGCTCAGAATGTTTCCCCTGTTCATTGTCCTAAGAAAAATAATTGTCTGAGTATGACCTAGTTGAATATTGTCGTTGTTGTTGTTGTTTTGCTATGGATTGGAAAACTGATCATGCTGGACGTAGATATGGACATAGGCCTATGTAGATATGGACATAGGCCATTTCCACACTACATTGTTATGGTGCTATTATTCCACTTTAAATATCCTATGTAATTCTGGGGTTTGCAGTTTAGGGAGGGGCCTTTAAAATTCTCAGCCAGAGAGCTCTTTGAATTCCACAGGATGTTGAAAGCAGAATAATAGCACTATAACATGTAGTGTGGAAATGCCCTAAGCCTCTCCCAGTTCCCGGTTCTCTGAATGTTTAAATCGTAAATGGAAATCAAATATATTTGATACAAAGCATTATTTGGTTTATACTCCCATGGGGAAATAGAAAGATACCTATTATCTTCTACTCAAAGGTGGTTTTGCCTTGGAGAGGCAATTGTTGTGTGGAAAAGGATATTTTTAGATGTGTTCTTATCCCACAGTAAAAGGAAGTCTGGTAGTAGTAATCTTTGAGTTTAGTATATGAGTTTTGTTATACAAGTTGAGTATCCATTATCTAAAAATCTAAAATCCTCCAATGTCTGAAATTTTTGAGAAGCAGAAAACAGTCTTCTTCCTGTAGAGAATAACAGAGGCTAATTTGGGATCATATGTGTGTGCACTGCTTGCAAAGTCTCTCAGTCAGCCTGGCACCCTTCTTTTTTTTCCTCTTACAGCTTGCTTTGCAAGCAGCACACATTTACACACATGAGCCCAAGTGAGCTGGCGGCGGGGAGTGCCAATCCAACTGAGAGACTTTGCAAGAATGTATGCCTAGTCCCATGTGAGCTTTTGTAATTCCCTCATGTTCTCTACAGGAAGAAAGCAAGAGGGGGAGAACTTATGAAAAAGCAGACCTTGCGTCAAAAGAATGGTATATAATTTACAGCAATTATGCAGCAGCATATATACAATAACAATATACAATGGTATATAATTTACAACATAAATGAATTTCACGTTTAGACTCAGATCCCATTTTCAAGATATCCCATTTGCTGCTCAGCCATGGAATAAAGAGACCAGACACAAAGTTGGGTTAACTAAGGGCCACGTTGTTTTGGTCTGTTTAATTTAAATTGTGTTAACCTGAAAGATACAAGAGAGGAGGAGCAACATGATATGGGACTATCTGATGCCAGGGTCACAATGTGACAACCTGCTCAGCCTACCCATGAGCGATAACACCTCAGTCCCAGGGGCAATCCAAATTGCTTTGGTTGCTCTCCAGTCCAGCATCTTGAAAAGTAACCGAGGAACTCCCACCCAAGCTGCATGGCTCTAAAAGTGAGAGTCTTACTCCCAGGTTAACCTCAAGGGTAGCTTCCTTCACAGAACCCCCTGGGACACAGGGCCCTAAAGAGGTGGTTCCGGAGCCCTACCCTACACCAAATGGGTGCCAATAGGTGATCACCGACGTTTGATTATCTCCATTATCTGCCCAGGGACAACCTATTTAATGACACCACCGAGAGCCAGTTTTCCCAATTCCATCAAATACAGTATGGGATAGACAAAAAAAAAAAAAAAACAACCCTGAGGAAAAGGGGGGGGTATTCCTGTCCATCCCTGAAGCGACCAGATTAACTCACACTGCATTGAGGGTGGGAGGGTGAGTCAACATCGAGCACCAAATGACACATTTAGGGAGTGAACTGCTTCACTGTCTCCTTTGCCCCATCACATGTCTTGATTTGGTGCTTAGCACCAATCAAAAATAACACTCTGGTCTCACTCCATGGAGACCATCAAAAGCTTATCTTCCTCCACAGTGATGTTTGTTATGTGAGTCCAGGTAAGTATATGTATTATATATTATGTATGCAAATATTCCAAGATCAAAATAAAAAAACATCTGAAATCTGAAGTACTTCTGGTCCAAAGCATTTTGGATAAGGAATACTCAATCTGTCCCTATGTCAGCAGCCATCTCAGCTTCAGCTGCATGCCCGTACAGAATTCATATAGTTATTTGCATCCTACAAAGGAGCTTGAGGGGGCCTACATAGTTCTTCTCCCTCCTCTCTTCTTCCAGTGTGAGAGTATGACTGGCACAAGGGTCACTTTGAGAGTTTCATGGCTGAGCAGGGATTTGAACCTGGGTCTTTCCAAGAGCTTGGAAGCAATGATCACTACAAGTAATGCATTAGTCTTCCCTGTTGAACTGTATACATGTAACTGTCAATGTTACTTTTTAAAATTTGATTTTTGAAGCATCAGTAAATGGTCCCCAACAAGTAACTCTTTAAAAATAATGGCTGGCATTCTGTATTGTGGTTACAGATCCATGCCCTAGAGTTACAGATCTGTAACTGCCCAGTATTTGCTAACACTGTGTACTCACGATTGTGGCACTGTTTGAAAATGCTCCCCCTCCAGCTTTATCAGACAACACCTGTACTGAGAGGCCTTCCTGCTTCTGGTTGTAGCAGGCTTGTTACAATTGTTGCCGCCTCACTCACTGATGGGAAGGGTCTGAAAAGGTCATGTGCCCTCATCACCAGCTGAACAACCAACTCAGGCCCTTTCCACACATTACCAGATCCCAGAAGCGTCCTGTGGGGATCTTGGTAGAGCCTCTCCCGGGAGGGGAGTGCAACAGGACCGGTCCCCTCTGTACCGTCTGCCTGCAGGAATGGAGGAGGCATGATGGCCATGTTTCTTCCTTCCCCAGCACAGCTGGGCACTGTCCCAGGCTGTGCTGGGGCAGGAATCGTGGCCATTGCACTTCCTGACCCTCTGCAGCTAAGGTAAGTGCGGGATGGCAGTGGGAGGGCTGCATGATCACTGGTCATTGATGGGTGAAACCCATCAATGATTTGCAGTACAGTTGCACCACCTGGGGATAGGAGAACAATGGGACTCAGACAATGTTGTGAATAAGTGTTGTCCAGGTCCTGTCCTTTTCTGTTCCCAATGTGGGACAACAATGTATTGCAGAAAGGGCCTCAGTGTGGCTATTACCTGATGAAGTTTTGCAGAGGGCATTTAATTTTGCACTGGAGGTGGAAAATCCAACATGCACCATTCCCCATCTCTTCTAGTAAAAATATAACCACCACTATTGGCTGCCTCAAGCAGACACCTCACTCTGCCTAATAGTAGGGCCAGCCCTGTCTCTGGCATTGATTTTGTTGTGTGGAGGTTGCTTTTAGAATAAACACAAGCTGTGATGAAGATGCTGACAGACAGCAGAACAGAAAAAGACAAGATAGAACAGTCTGGAGACAAGGAGCAAATCACCAGCAGTTGTGCCCATTCAGTGGTGATCTCTCTCTCTCTCTCTCTCTCTCTCTCTCTCTCTCTCTCTGTAGTCAATCTCTGCTAGGACAACAAAGAAGCTGCTTGGGTGTGGCAGCAACTAGAAAGTAGGAGAGAAGAGTACATTGAATAATACAAAATACTGAGCCATAAAATGAAAGGATGAGTCAAAAAGGACCCAGATAAGCTCCATGTTTATGACAGAGCAAAGATATTAAAAATTATCTGGTGTGACAGAACCCTTTGTTTGCAAGCCTCCTGGTCTGTTTGTCAAAGTCTCATTTCTGACATGAATTAATCAGAAAATTTTCTGGTATTATGTTTGCTTTCACATCAAGGTTTACTTAGACCAGTCTTCCCCAACATGATACCTTCCAAATGTTTTAGACTTTGAATCCCACCAGCCCCAGCCAGACAGGAACACTGGGAATTGTGGTGGAATATATACAGAGAGCATCAGATTGGACAAGGCTGTTTTAGGCTGTTTCTTGCTTCAACAGGGCAGCTGTTGTATATCTTATTACCTGGAAGTAAGCTCTGTAGGACTCTTTGGGACTTCTGAAATTTGTGTAGGATTGCACTCTTAGTCACCTGTTTCCATGATCTGGTCAACACATGTGGAACATAATGCACTTGAGTAGTTATGAATGTGTAACCTAGACTTACACATTTGTGACTGTTTTGTATTTATGATCCCCGTGTATGGCCAATTTCGAGGGATGTGTTAGGACCATGAAAATCCCCCAGTCCCCACTTAATAGGCAGCAATTGCTGTGATCTGTCGGGGTATGTTCTCCTGTTGCTTGGAAAGGAGCTGACTGATGCTGTTTCTGCCTATTGGAATGGAGGTTGCTCACAAGAGAGGTAGAAATGTTAGTCAGAGGCAATACATGCCTCTCAGTTTGTCGGTGGTACGTGAAAAGTGGCCAACTGTGAGATAGGCACTGTAAGTGCCTCCAAGCTAGATCTCCACAGTTTTGGCCAGGTGAAACATCTGAGAAATTTCATGAAAGCAAAAAAGGAATTCATGATTAGGGTAGTAAAATCATAATCATAATCACAACAACTGTAGTAACGGCATTAATATGTTTTCTGGTGTTCTTTGTGACCACTTCTGCACTATACTGTTATGGTGCTATTAATTCATTTTCAACATTCTGTGGAATTCTCAGCTCTCTGGCTGAGAATTCTAAATACCCCTCCATAGGATGCTGAAAGTGGAATAATAGCACTCAGATAGTGTAGGGCAGAAATGGCCTACATCTTCCACTGTAGTTGGCCCTTCCGTAGCTTTGCAGTAACTTGCCCTGGGTACCTAGCAGTAGACACTGATATCCAGGAACTCCAACATCTTATGCAGCCCTTGTTGACCAGGGTAATGATTGGTGGGATTTGTGTTGCTGCTGCTGCTGTTATGTCTTTTTTGTTTTGTTTTGTTTTGTTTCTATATTTAATGGGGTTTTGGTGCATTTAGACTCTCAGCAAAAGTATGGCTGCCTTGCAACAGTGCTTACAGCATAGCTGGGGGGTGGGCAAAGTACAGCACACAGGCTGCTGACAGCCCCCAGGACCACTTTTAGGGGGCTTTTCCCCCTCGGGAGTGCCGCCAAATGTACTCTAGGGGTATAGGTAGCATTTCCAATATGTTTACCCCTCCCCAGGCCTCTGAGCTGTCAAAATCAATTTTTGCAAAAGTTTCCAATCCCCACTCCCCAAATGCTGCAAAATGTCCAGTAGGAGGCATATAATGCATTTTTACCACATACTGTAGGTACTTTGGGCCAATTTAGGGCCTGGAGAGGCCTTTTTTTATTTTTATTTTTGCAGTCCAAAACATGGTGAAAATGCCCCCCTACCCTCCCCAGAGGCATTGAAAGGCAGTTTTTTTTCCCCTTTGGTAGGAAATGATATGGCCCTCTGAGGTCTCCTCTAATGCAGCCCCCTTTTCTTCCACAGTTGCCCATCCCTGGCCTTTTGCCTCATGGAAATGTGTACCCCTACCGCCATGGAAAAGTAGTGCTAGTGAGTGGGTCAAACATTTAAAACATAATGTGCCACAACATGCTGAGAAACAGAAAGCTTGGATAACGGATGTGGCTCTGCCTGTGGACAACAGAATGGGAGAGAGAGAAAAGATTACGAAATATCAAGACCTTCCAATTGAGATTTAGCACCTCTCAGAAAAAAGAAAATATCTGTGGTTCCAGCGGTGATGGTTATATTCTGGGAGCAGTTCCAAATGGGCTGATGAAGACATCTGAATAAATTCATCATAGATAGGATCGCAGTAGTCCAGTTACCAAAAAAAAAAAAAATGGTACTGCTTAGAACATGCCACATTACCTGAAGATACATAACTGATTCCCAGATTCTTTGATAGAATCCGAGTCAAGTGATGGTCCAAAATCCAGGCAGTAATACCTGGTTGTACAGTATGAAATCAAAAATGGCAACAAGAGGTATTATTGTTGTTGTTGTTGTTATGGTGGTCTTTTGCTTTGGGCTGTCACTGGACTTCTGTTATAGCAGAGTGCTTTTTTTAAAAAAGAAAAGAACTTTCTCCTTGTGAGGAGGTGGCACTGGCACATTCCCAGCCAGCCAGTCTCAGCAAATCTCCAGCCAGTCATTTCAGAGAGTGCTGCTGAAGCCCACATCCAAGCTCTTTATTACTTCAGCTCAGAATCTTGTTAAAAGGACAGCAATAGCTACAATAACTTCCAGGCACATACTGAAGAAGAAAATTTATGAGAGTGCTTTTTTAAAAAACAAACAACATAATAGCGAGTTCAACCTCATTCTTTGGATCTTGAGGTTGGCAATTTGTGGCTGCCCAGATGGTGTTCAACTGCAGCTCCCAGCATTCCTCAGTGGCTGTGCTGGCTATGGCTGATGTGGGTTTCAACCTAGCAATATCTGGAGAGCTGAACTTCTCCAGTCACAATCTATATACTTCAGAGTTTCTCTCCTTCAGAAAAAGTACAGCAGTACTGAGGAAAAAATTAATATGTGGGATCATTGACATGTTGGTACCGCATGCATGTATGCATTTTCATTTGATCATATAAATAAAGGTGGAGTCTCAAATGAGGCCATAATATTTAGACAGGGGGAGGCAAAAAGAAGTCTGACAAGTCTTTTTGTGCTAATTAAATGGCCATATTATCTGTTGCTTGAAATGTCAGTAGGCAACTAGGAGTCTAGTGAAGTACATGTGTATTAGTTTTGGGCAGAATCGTCTATGGCAGTTGTGAATGTGCAAGCTGGAGTACTCTAGAGTCCCTAAACTCAGCAGAGTTTAGCAGCTACTTAGGAACCTCGGAGGTCCCGCAATCCTCACCTAACTGGTGGCAGCTGCTGCTGCAATCAGTGGGAATTTGTTCCTCTGTTAATCAAGAAGCAGCAGGCCAAGATTCCTGCCCATCTCCTTGTGTGAGCAGTCTTTGGCACGAGAGGGAATTGTGACAGAGGCCCTGCTTCTGCCTTTTGTACCAGATATTGGATCACAGGAGGTGGTGGAAATGGCAGGATGTTCAATATCTGTAAGGATTAAGGGCTTCTGGATCAGGTGCAGATGTCCCACCAGGACAGTGTTTCATACCCCCGTGTTGTACTATAGGAGAGGGATGGATGAATATCTCCACATATATGTTTAAAACATGCAGACTAAAGCAAAACATGAAGTGGCCTTGGGAGACAGTTTGCACTATGGATCCCTTAATGCACAAGTGAGAGTCACACAGACTTCCAGATGTTGTAAGTCTCAGCAGCCCTAAGCAGCATAACCGACAGTAAGGAATGCTGAAAGCTGCAATCTGGCAGCATTGGGGGTGGGTATACAATTCCCACTGTACCTTAATGGAATGAACAAGCCCTGCTTCCTGACTTGCAGGTCACCTGCACTTACAGTAGATTAAATAAAAAAAAAGTAGCTGCTATCTATGTCTTTAAGGTATTCTGAGGTGTGGCACTCAGATTTAACCAAATCAAGCACCCTTTGCATTTTTCAAAAAGCAGTGGCTAAGGGGGCAATCGGAGCCAGCCTGCATGGACTACGATTATGGAGACCAGGGTTCAAATCCCCACTTGGCCATGGAAACCCACAGGGTGACTTTGGGGCAAGTCACATTCTCTCAGCCTCAGAGGAAGGCAGAAGCAAAGGCAAGCCCCCCCCCAACAATTTTTGTGAAGAAAACCCCATGATAGATTTGCCTTAGGGTTGCAGTTACAGTCATCCCTTGACATTCATTAGGATTAGGGGCACAGGACCCCCATGGATGTGGAAAAAATGTGGATAAGTCTAGGCCTTCCCAAACCGTATTTAACACACAAAAAAAGTATAATCACCATATTTAACCCACCGTGGATTCCTTTGAGGCATCAGGGTTCCTTCATAAGGCAGAAGTGTGTGGCTGGTGGGGCTTACTGCCACCTTGATTGCTGCCCCACACCATTTTTAATAGGGACTTACAAGCCTTGTTTGCAGTTTCTCAGTCTCATGAGGCTTGCAGTCCCCATTAAAAATGGCATAGGGAGGCAGCAAAAGTGACAGCAAATAATCTGTGAATAAAATCCACAAATGTGAAACCCTCAAATGTGGAGAGTGGACTGTAGTTGCAAACAACTTGAAGGCACACGACAACAACAAAGGGGTCATCATAAAAGGTAGGGGAGCAGACCCAGCTCCACACCCAATGGACCAGAATACATACTAGTTAACTCTACAATTACATTTTTTTCAGGGTCTTTTTTTTTATTTTAATGAAATACATCCTGCTGGAGAAGAAGGCTGTCACTTTGAGCTGAGCAGTGCTACTAGGAAAGCGGTTCCACTGAGGCAAAGAGGAATCTGGAAAATAGCAGTCTGATTTGGGTTAGGAAGGGGAGGAAGCAGAGAACTAAACATCCTTCTCCCAGTGTTCTTGGTCACTTTTAACTCTTAGCTGTTTTATTTTGGTAAAGAAAACATGGAGAGAACTAGTCAAGGAGCTGTCATGTAATGTGTAGTTTGGCTGTGTGCAGAAGGCTTCCCAGTAAGTAACATGATGGAGCGTAATATTGAACACTGACTCTGATATCATAAACTTTCTGTTCAAGCAGGCTTGATTTGTTGGCTTTTAAGGCTCAGCTTGTTATTGTTTCACACAGAAATGAGTCCGTCTATATTTTTAATATGTTATCTTGATTGTGGGATCTTTCCAGAAATATCTAAAAGACAGAGCTAAAGTTGAAAGGTACAGTCATTTCAGCTCTTTAATATTCTGTCTGCATGCAATTTGGCTTGGATCATTTTGTGAACTGGCTTGTTACTTGTCATCCTAAATCATTTTTAAGGTCTTGCCTTTGTTATTATACAGGGAAAAGACTGCATGATCTACTACACAGAATGCTCCTCCGATGCAGATCCTGTGTAGTGTAGATGCTTTACATCAGAGCAAATTCCTCAGTGGACTGAGTTCACCCTTTCCATGTAGTAACTAGAGCTGCCACGGATAGACCAATGTTTGTTGTGTTTAATGTATATATTGAGAGAAAGCAATGCATGTCTTGAAACAGCTGGTGGAGAGTCGTACTTGACAGTTTCCATTTATATGGTTCCATTCCATACATATAGGTCCATTCCATTCATCCAGTCATACATCTCCGGCATGTGTCCTTATATTTTTAGGAATATATCTGCTTTTCTTTAACAGATATGTTCAGTACAGAAAACTGTGGTAACAATCATGATAGACATGATTAGGGAGACAGTAAACTGCTATGTACGAGAGCAGACTGTCAGGTCCCTGTTGCACTACACTGTTAATAGTGCTATTATTCCTCTTTGACTGTCCTGGCTGCACCCTGTGGAATTCTGGGGTTTGTAGTTTGGTGAGGCACTGGAGCTCTCTAGCTGAGAATTCTAAATGCCTCTCCCTAAACTGCAGATCCCATGATTCCATGCAATGTTGCCATGGCAGTTAAAGTGGAATAATAGTGCTATAATAGTGTAGTGGGATAAGACCCTTAGTCCACCTAGTCTAGAATTACCTTTTATGACTGGTGATGGATCTCCAGGTTTTTAGATGGAAATCTGTTCTGCCACTACCTGCTAACTGATCCTTTCAGCTAGAAGTTCCAGGGATAAAGTTAGGACTTCCTAAAGGCAGGCAAGTGATGCTGAGCTGAGCTGCTCTTCCACTTTATTTTTCCATAAAGTGTGAAGCAAATCCTCACTGTATTTCTTGACATACTCTTTGGTAAATCAGTCAGCTGCTCTTCAGCGGGATCTTTCAGTGGTGTGTATTTTGGATTATCCTGCCTCCCCTTTGTATACGCTACAGAGAGACTGTGTTGTATCCAAGCATGGTGAAATAACACTACACTGGTCCCTGAAATGCTCAGATTCAAAGGCAACCTGCTTTAGGATTGTTGAGAACTGTATATTTACCTGTTGTTTGGTGTTTTTTTAAGCCCTGCTTGTTGTGTAACAAAGTGCACCAGAAAACAGAGTAGCTTTCCCAAGTGGTAGAGAGTTGATGGTTATGGACTTTCCTCCCTTATCTAAAAACTGTTACAACCAAACATCTGATAAGATAAACTGTAGTCCATGAAAGCTTATGCAAGGTATTAACTTGCTTTAAAGTGAATATTGTTTTAGGTTTTTTAAAATGATTTCATATCCTTTTAATGTTTTTAACTGTTTCAAATATTTTAATGTGTTTATTTGTTGTTTGAAGTCTCCTTGGGTCCCATTCTGGGAGAAAGGCGGCCTACAAGTAAATAAACAAACAAACAAATTAAATATTTCCTTTTTCCAGTTAAATCTCACAGTGACTATTGGATTTTTTTGTGTCTTTTATACTAAAACAGATTAACACATCTTCTTTTTGTATATTGTAATCAAACTTAGGTATTTAGGTACAGGATCTGTGAAAGATTAAGGCCTTTCCGCTCCACCCTGCCAACCCGCCATAGAGACAGAAGGATGGGGCCACAATGATGCTTATGCACAACGTTGTTGTGGTCCTGTCCTTCTCCTGTTCCCAGGTGGGGCAATCAGGCCACAAATCATGGGTTTTTGTCATCAGTGGCTGATGCTCGTGCCACCATCCCACCATGTGTCTGCACTTACCTTCGCTGTGGAGGCCCTGGAAGCGCAATGGCTGTGCTTCTTGGCCCAGCGCGGCCTGGGACAGTACCCGGCTGTGCTGCAGCAGGAAGAGGTGTGGCCATCGCACTTCCTGTATCCCAGAGGTAGCAGGTGTGGAGGCGAGTGGTCTGGTTTGCTCCCCTCCTGGCAGGGCCAATGCCAGGACCCACACTGAATGTCTCCGGGACAAGGTAAGGTGCAAAAAGGGCCTGGATTAAATTACTTATTACTCACAGAGTACTTTCAGATATAAAGTAACACTTTGTTCTGTGGGGGGGGGGAATGAGACTTGAAGATTTACATATGCAGAGGAATTGTGCCTCTCACTGAAATCCCCAGAATTGACACACAAAAGCCCCGAGAAGAAGTTTTAAGGATTAAATCAGGGTATCTTGGGAACAGTAGTTCAGTGGAATTCTCCGGTGCTTAGAAGCAGAAAATTCTAAATCCCTTGCCAAACTACTAGTCCCAGGATTCCAGATGGAACTGTGGCTGTTGAAGTTGTATCAGACTTCTATAATTATGCAGTGTGGGAATACTGTTAAAGGAACAGAAAGAGTGTGTGTTTCTTAGAGCTACTAAGCTGATAAAGAACCTGATTTTAAGGGAGGATGGATGTGTCTGACATAGTATATGAAGCTCTTAAGCCAATTAGTAATTCAGAGATACTCTCTTTCTCACATGTCTCTACTGATCTGGTGCTTGCACAATCCATCTCGAAGAAACCACATGTCACTGCTTTAAATTATTCATTGATAACGAATATTTTTAAATGAAATTGTTGTTGAATAAAATATATTGTGGCCTTCTTCCTGTGCAGGCAGAGCATGGTCAGGCTGAATAAGACAACTAGGTTTTCTCATTCTCTGACTCCCTTCCCCTCCCTTCTTTCCAGCAGATTTATGTATTTATCTGCTCAGGCAGGATGAGGCCTACATCATAAATCATTACTTGATGCATAGATACAAATGTTTGCAGATCATTTAAAAGATTTAAAATGGCCTTTGCCAGGGTCCAAAGATTGTTTACGTGTGGTAATTGTCTAATGCTTGTGAGCAGAGAACAGCTTGCAGCAGAGCCTTGTGTGAGAATACCCAGAGGTGGTTTCCCCCCTGTATATATAGGCTATTTTTGATCAAAACTAGCAAAGATTTCCTCAAGCTTGGAAATATACTTTTGAGGCTATAATTGCTAGAAACCCCCAGGCAGCATGGATACTTGTCATGCTGGCTGGAGAGTGCTGAGAGCTGTAGTCCCAAAATAACTTCTCCAAGCTCTAGGATTTGCTCCTGTTCTCTCAGTATTTTCTTGCCCTGGCATGTGTGTCTCTGTATAGAGAAGCACATCACCAGCCAAATCCTTCCACTTGTAACTCTTTGCATCCCATTCACATATATTTTCCCCTAAATCATGTACCTCCAAAGAACTATGGATCCTATAAAGTATTGCTATTCCTTTTCTGGATACATGACAATGTGGACTGAAGCCAGGTTAGGCTATGATACAAAAAAGGTTGTATCATTGTAATCATTTTGCATTAACTTTTTGTGAGCCAATACTGGATTTGCTGCAGATAGTTTCTAACAGTCTTTTTCATGTAAACTCTGGCTGGTCATTATGTGGCCCACCAGATGCTGTTTGTAACTTCCAGGAGCCCTGGCCCAGTGCTGGCAGTGATGAGGGACAGTAGGAATAATATGGTGCTGAATTATCCATGCCCCTGATTTAAACGACTGAAAGTGGGAGTAAGTGGCACGTTAATTATATCTCAGCATATATAGATGGATTAGAAATATCTGGAGTAGAAAAATATATGGAAATCTAATTTAAGATATTATAAACCATCAGCTTACCTTTTGAGAAGCAGTTGTTTTGTGACTGACTGGGCCAGTCATGGCAGCCATTTTATGAGACTACCCCAAACAGTCAGTATTTCAGATGTTCCCACTGTACCCCAAAATTTGGGAACCCGACTGATGTATACTAGAATAAACTATCCTTTCATCCATCCTTTATTTGCATCTTGTAATTTGTCCTGATAACTATGTTGTTCAAACAGTGTTTAACACGAAAAATTCTGGGATCCAGTTTTGTCTGAAGTCACACTGTTTAGAGTAAAGGGCTCAGGTCTACTCTAAGAGGCATTCTGTGGGAAGGCATTACACACATTTCCAGGAGCAAGAACCTTTTTATTATTATTCCAATAAGAATAATTTTATTCTTTATTATTTAATTTATCTTTATTCTTCTTCTTGTTGTCATTTATTACAACAATGCTTTGTGTTACTGATTCATTTTTCTGAAGGTCTGAGCTAGCCCTGGCACTGAAATCAGGTTTAGATAAAAAGTGTTGGCAAATCTTGCCTTGAGATTAAAATGTAGGACGTGTTAAATGTGAAAATTAATTTTGACATGATTCAAAATGTGGTTATCTATATAATTTTTCAGTGCATCTTCACTTTTGTGATTATGCTAAAAGAGAAAAACATATGCTCAGAATACAACCTGGGTCCTTTATAAACAGGTCCTCAGCCAATTTCATTTCAGGTGATCAAGTGGAATAAGTTGTTAATTGGATGTGTTTTCTGACTTCTAAAACTCCATGGTCCAGTTTCATTGCTGTAGTTATATGAGATCTGAACTTACTGTTCTACAGTGCCTCTAGTGTCTAGAGACTCAAAAGCTGGAATTCATTTCAACCCTGATGGTATCATTTGAGCCCCATGGAACAAAACAGTGGGAAAGAAAGATTTTGGTCTTTTCCACCCTTGTTATAGCGCTATTATTCCACTTTTAAACTCCTAGGAAATCCTAGGATTTGCACAGTTTAGGGAGGGGCCTTTAGAATTCTCAGCCAGAGAGCTCTTTGGCCTCAGTAAACTACAAATCCCAAGATGCCACAGGATGTTGAATATGGAATAATAGCACTATAACAGTATAAGGCAGAAAGGCTCTTTGTTGTGTATCCAGTGGCCTTCCCCTCTTTCCCCTTTAGTAGAAAAAGAATCCTGGTAGTATTTACAAACCTAAAGAGTCACAAAAGTTCAAAAACAAGTTGTATGTATAGCTAAAGAATAAGTTTGGGCTGAATGCATTAAAAAGCACCATAGTTTAGTGATGATGTTTACCATGCCCAGGGAAAGAACATTTTCTCCAAAGAGCACATTTGTATGACAATTATTTCCCTTATTTCAAAAGGAGATACTTTCTGATGGCTTAATTTAGTATCTGGGGAATTTTTTGAGTCTCAGCTTTGGGGGAAAGTGGGGTGTAAATAAAGCAATACAAGACAGTATGTTTTATGTTAATATGTACCTTTGGTTACATTTTGACTTCTGGTGACTCCATCTTAGGGCTTTCTTGGCAAGATTTCTTCAGAGGTGGGTTGCCATTGCCTTGCTTCATTTCGGTACCAAGGTAAAACATGGCTTTTTATTACAGACTTTGAGGTCTAATAATTTCATCCAATTTGTACAAGTACATGATTTTAACTGTTTTATTATGTTTTCAATTGTTACATAGTTTAATATGTTTTAAGACAAATAATCTTTTACTGTTCTACTACTTTAAAAATTAATTTGCATGCTGCCTTGACATCCTTAGATATAGGCCCTTTCCACAGCTTACCTTATTCCAGAGGCATCCAGTGTGGGTCCCAGTGTTGTCTCTGCTGAGGGGGGGCATGACAGGATTGCTCCCCTCATGCAGGCTGCCTCTGCGAATGGTGCCACCTCTTCCTTCTGCAGCGCATCCGGTTACTGGGTGAAAGGAGCACTAGCACCCAGGCAAAACAACACCCAGACAAAACAACAGGAAGGGGGAGAAAGGAGGTCTCTCCCTGCCTTTCCTTTCCATCTCAGCAGGGACTTCTCCCCACCCAGGAAAAAGACAGGAAGGGGGAGGAAAGGAGCTTACAGGAGCACTCCTTTCAGCCCCTTCACTTTGCTGTGCATTTAGGCGCAATAGGAGTTACCCATATTTGTTGGTGTATAAGAGGCACTGGCATATAAGATGCACCCCATTTTCAGAGGGCATTTTTTGTGTGTGTGGGGTGCATCTTATATGCCGGCAAAGACGGTATTTTGAGCTGTTCTTAAAGTCGGCTCTGAGTGTTTCATCTCTGACACTTTTCTGTGTAAAGTGAATTATCTCATCTCTTGGAATTTTTTTCCTCTGTGCATAAGCAAAGTTTTGCCTATATATTGCTTCAGCCATCTTATCAAACCATTCAGGAGAGCTGCTTGGAAGATCCACCATGGTCTTTTAAAATTAACTGTTTTAAATCAATCAGCTCCTCTGATGCAGCTGTTGGTTTAATTTGTGTTTCCTTTGATTTTAAACTGGTGGTCATAATTTTGTCCTGCATCTTTTCCAAATCCTGACTTAAACTGAGAGTTTCCTTTGATTTATCAGAGATCTCCTGTTGTGTGCAGTGACTGTGAGATTCAAAACTGACACCATGATCTTTGTTTTTCAGTGGATTCTTTCAAATGCTGTATTTGCCTTGTAATATCTAAATTTAACAAGTCCAGTTTCTGCTCAGACTTCTGTTCTAAACTCACATTACTCTCTGTCACATGTTTGTTCAGATCTAAAATCTGGTTAGAGATCTCAGATATTGAGACTTGAATTTTTCTAAGCACAAGTACAGTTTTGTTCAATCCAGCTCTGAACATTTTCTTGTGGCATATTTATGATGAAACACTCCTAGTTGCTTTCTAGCGTTAGAGATGTAATATCCACTGTTGCAATAAGATAAACTCACAAGCTACTAAGTGTCCAAAACAGATGAGATAAGCGTTGTTTCCATCAAAGGCTCCAGTCGAGGATTCTGTGTAAGAGTCACAGAAGCACCAGCCATTAAATACCATACAGCTACAGTAAGAACACAGTTAATTTAAAGAGACATTACACCACAAGAGACAATGTTTATTTCTCCTTTTCTAAAATATGACTTCCATGTAAGCTTGTTAATTATTTGATTCTTAGAAATGGTGAGTCTTCTTCTGATTTCCAGTCCAAATTGCTACCTTTGAATGGTATGCTGTCCGTCTTTCTCATCACTAGTTTCAGTTTACTAATACAGTACTTAAATAATGGAGACTAATCTTGGGATATTTATGATGAAAACTGTTTGTACTTACTTGAACATAGTAGATCTCCAACCAAGCGAGGGTCTTTTCCTTCCGTGTTCAGCATGGGCCATCAAAGATCCTCTTAATCATTCCTTGTTTGGAGAAGCTCCTATCTAGCTGACCTTGATTAATTTTTTTATGTTTCTTCAGCTTTGTGGTGGGGAGTCTTGTAATTTCTAGGCACGCATCTAAACCAGACATCTCCCAGCTTATTCCTGAGTTGGGGGCTATCCAGGAAATCATAATTCTACCCTTGTGGAATCCTTCCATAGCTTTATAAATTTAAAGATAATAGTAACTCCTGCAAAACTGGAGCAGCATGCCAATCATGCTGCTAACAATCAGCCAAAAGCTCTTGGCCAAGAAAGCAGAATCTATTCATTTTTTTCAAGGCATCAAACATAAGCTCTTTATTAAAGAACAAGTAAACAGAATTGAATAGGAGGATAAAAGTAAAACACAGGAACACTCCAAGGGCAGAATCTTCAGTACATATTCAAAATGTTGCCCTCTCATTCCCTAGTGCTACAGACAGAATTATTCTGAAGGCTTTCTTTTGTTATTCCAGAAGCTTAGAACAGCTGGTCATATGAGAAGCATGGGCTTATTATTTGGAGGTATACCTGCTTACCCTGATAGTATGGGAAAGAGCAGTTCAGCTGTGGTTCCCACACTACTGGAACAGCTTGAGAAGTAGCAAGCCACATTTAAGGCTAGTAATGGGTGCGCTATGTCTTAAACTTTAAGGGGAATTTGTCAGTTTAAAATCATATGGGAATTAAAGGTTAAAAAGGCACATTCATGTGTTAATTAACTGCCTTCCAAAGTACTCTTACTTTTCATAGATGCCTACAAGGAGCAATGCTGAAAAGCACCAGAGTTTAGATGATAAAGCCAGAATAGTGTTGGATGATGACTCTAGGAAACCAGGGTGCCAATCCCTGCTCAGGCATGGAATCCCATTGGGGCAAGTCACACTCTCTCAGCCTAAATGGCAAACCCGCTGTCAATAAATTTTGTCAAGAAAGCCTAGGATAAAGTCACCATAGGTTGGAGTTATCTTGAAGGCACATAGCAGAGGACAACACTGTGTGAACAAAATAATTCGGTGTACTGTTATGTGATAGCCTACTTCCATCATCCCTTGATTGTATCTGCTTCTGTTGTACTTTCCCATGCAATTATTGTAAAAGTGGAAAAGAAATACAGTGCAAACACCGTAAAGGTTTTGGAGACTAGTTTTGTTTTATATTTTCCAACAGTGCCATAAATGCAGTGTTATTGGAGAAATCTGATGATTCATTTCCATGGCATAAATAATGTTTTGGTTTAGAGTGACAGAGGTAAACAAAACTCACATTTGGAAGCAATATTGCACCTTTAAGAAAAGAGAACATATGCTAGACCTGCTTTATCTGTTTCTTAGCAACAGCTTTTCAGAGGCTATATTACAGCTTCAGCAGCTGGGGAAAAGAGGTTACAAGGAAACCAGAGTGGGAAGGAAAACTGAAAGAACCGAAGAAGGTGAACACAATGAAACTAGTTAGAAGAACCACACTTCCTAGTACTAAAATTAAATTGAGGAATTTCCTGATTGAAAAATAGTTTAGGCTGAAATTGATGTTAATAACTGAGTAGAATATGCACTTAAAACATTGAGTTTTGTATGCAGTTAAGAAAACAGTGGCAGAGATTTGTTAAAATGTAATTGTTGATCAGAAGGTTTCAAAAAGAATTCTGTATATATTCCCATATTTATATAGATACAAATATAGATAAAAATATGCGATCTATCCATCTGTCTGTCTGTCTGTCTGTCTGTCTAGGGAGGGGGAGAGAGAGAGAGAGAGAGAGAGAGAGAGAGAGACTGAGGCCTAAATACCCGCCAGGCACCAAGTCCTATCTGATTTTGGAAGTGAAGCAGGGTCAACCCTGGTTAGTACTTGGATGAGAGACAGTACCAGGTGCCATAGGCTACATTTCAGAGGTAGGAATTGGCAAAACTACCTCTGAGTGTTCCTTTCCTAAGAAAACCATAAGAAATTCATGAGGTTGTTCTAAGTGGCCAGCAAGTTGGAGGTACACACACAGACACAAAATTATAGATAGATATAGATATAGATATAGATATACAGGTATAGATATAGCTGGTGGCTGGAATCCTGTTGGATAGCCTACAGTTGCACACTTGTAGCTGCTGCATATTCACATAGTGTCCCCAAATCCCACTTACTGTTAAGCAGCCACTGAGATCAATGGGTGTCCATTCCCCTGTTGACTGATGTTCCCACCCAGGCCCCTCTGGAATGAGGAGGATTTGTGACAGAGGTCCTTTTTTCTGCCTGCAGCACCAGAGATTGCTTATCACGGAGATGTCAGGCAGCCACTTCTTAATTGTCAGGGGAATGGACCCCCATTGATTCTACTGGCTGCTTACTAGTAAGTGAGGATTGGGGGTTACTGGCCAGAATCCATTCCAGAGCATTGTAGTTACAGCATTACATAGCACATATTGGTCATACAGGATTCTACTCTATATATGTATGTATATAAATGTGTGTGCGTGCATGTGCATTATAGTTTATTCAGAGAAGCCACAATGTTTGATTTCTAGCCCAATCAAAGCATCTTTATTGAAAATTACATACAATTAAAAAAATCCAGTAGGACCTATTCAGTGTCTGAGTGCTTATGATTTTCAGCTATAGCATGAATCTTGCTGAAGATTTAAGTGTTTTGCAAGACTTTCACATGAGATGGTAAGAGTAGGTGTGGCAAAACTTTTTGAAACAGAGCAATGCATTTATTATCAATGTACAGTCTGGACTGCAGTTTTCCTAGATTTGCCCTTCTGTATTTGCATCTCCCCTTGATAGTATGTATCTAGAGACTCACACTGATGCCATCTGGTGCAAGGTAAACACAAGGATGGAACATGTCAACATTATCCCTGATTGCTGAGAGTCTGATCAGGTCTCTTTTATGTAAAGTAGGTTTACACTGATGTCCCGTGAATTTTGAAAAGCCCAGCTGCTAGTTAAAGCAAAAGATCTGCAGCATGTGTCAGATCAGCTGGGGAACAAATCCCTTTGGCCTCACTTGGTCTGATTGCTGCTTTGGGACGAGGAAAGTCCACTGCTGTGGTTACGTGCATGCGACACTCACCAGCAAGTTCAGCCACTGGAGGGAGTGTGCCACTAATTGCTTGAATTTTTATCTTTGTATTTTAGGTACCAACAGACAGACACAACAAGCACCATTTACATCTCTTTCTGTTATCTGTAGTTTGACCCTTCATGACCCAGCAAACTCTTTTCTCAGCTGAATACTCTCTAAGGATGTAAAGGATACTTGTAATGTTTTTTTAATCATCAGTGAGAAACAGTGTTTCAGTTCAATGAGACATCCTGTCAAGAAAACGGGTGGGATTTTTTTTTTTAATGTTTTGAATCAGTTTGTCAAAAATGTATATTTTTGTGCAAAAACTGGGGAGCGGGGTGTGGTTTGGAAAGAAACCCTTGCTTTTGCACAGAAAACAAACTTATTGCACAGAATATTGTGTTTTCTACATGAAAACTTTGAGTATTGCGTAAAATAATTTCTTTGTGCAAATGATTTTTGGGGGGGGGAAGCAAGTCCTGAAACATAGAATAAAATAATCAAAAGTATGTAAAACCTCTCATAACTTCACCCAGTTCTTCAAAATCTTTGCATGTGAGAATGAACTAAGAAAAGGTTTACATCCTTAGTGCTCTCAGCACCTTTGTTACTATTGTTGTCATTCTTGTTTTATGCCTTCAAGTCAGTTGGGGCTTATAGTGACCTATCATAGGGTTTTCCTGGCAAAATTTGTTCAGAGTTTGCCATTGCCTTCCTCTTAAGTTAAGAGAATGTGACTTGCCCAATGGCATCTGGTGGGTTTCCATGGACAAGTAGAAATGTGAACCTAGTCCAGTATTCAGACATTATACCATGTTGACTCTCACCATGAAACCATCGCAGGGGTCATAAAACACCTTGCAATAAATACATTTCAACACAAACACCTTGCAATGAACACTTTATAGTGATTATTAGACCTTAACATTTTCAGAAACTCAAGACAAACTCAGATATCACTTATTTGTAAAACTTTGAATGGGAGTGATTTATATGTTTGCCAACAAACAAGATCTATATTAATGATTATGCCAAGTACTTCATGGGCTACAGTTCAAGCTGAGGCCCTGTTGTGGAGTGGAGTTATGTTTAATGGAGTAGTATTTCCCAAATGTAGCCTTCAATTTCAAATGTTTCATAATATACTGGCTGTTCTTTTGTCATTAAAAAGGCAACAAACATCCTAGCCATGTTTCATCATTGAGGCATATGTATGATAACAATTGCTTCGCTTGGAGAGGGGATGGAGTATTTTAGAAACAGATAAGCTAAGATGTCCCTGATTTAGTTATACTATGAAGCCATTTCTCCATGTGAATGGCAGGAGATGAAAAGCATTTATATTTTGTTTTTATTGTTCTGCTATTAAGCTACTTTGGTCCTTTATCATTACTTTTTGCTTAAAATGTAGACACTAATATAAATACCAAAATGAAATATAGATGAATATGCATGAAGATACACATTTGTGGCAGTTCCTGGATCCAGAAACATATCTAGTCATTTAAAAATCAGTTATTTCAGACCGATATCATTATTAAACATAGATTACAAAATTTTTACAAGTATACTTTCGGATAGATTGAAAAATATATTACAAGTAATGATTCACGAAGATCAGAGTGGTTTTTTGTCCAAAAGATATATTAGAGACAATATACGAATGGTAATTAATACGTTAGAATATTACAAAAAGCACAATGAGAAAAGATGCATGATGATCTTTGTGGATGCTGAAAAGGCCTTCGATAATGTAGATCATGAATTTTTATTTGAGTTATTAAATAGACTGAATTGTGGAGAAAAATTTACAAATTGGATAAGACAGATATATCAGAATTGCAAGGCTCAATTGTTAATATTTGGGCCAGGAAAAAACCAAGAATTAAGTGGAAAACATTGATTGATAGGAAGGAAAGAGGTGGTTGCAGTATACCAGATTTGAGACTGTACTTTGTTGCAAATGGAATGACATGGATTAAAGATTGGGTTGAATTGAAAAATGATAGAATTCTAAATTTAGAGGGAGCTGATCTATGTTTTGGGTGGCATGGCTACCTTTGGTACGACAAGACAAAAGTTGATAAAGATTTTTTGAATCATTCCATAAGAAAGCCACTATTTGGAATATGGAAGATCTGGAAAAGGAAAATATATTCAAGAATACCGTTATGGGTCTCTCCCCAAGAGGCGTTGATGGGAAGATCAAAGTAACCATATAAAAGATGGCTTACATATAGAGATTTGGTTATTACAGATTTAAAAGGAGGTCAACGAATCAAATCAAGAGAGGAATTAGCGGAAGAAGGCTGGAATTGTCAATGGTTCTTGCATATACAACTAAAGGAAAGACTGAAAATGGATCTTAGATTAGAAGGACTAGAAACAAACCCCCAACCAAATCAATGGGAAAAAATAGTATTTGAGAAAAAAGAGCATTTAGCATCACAATTTTACAAGTATCTATTGAATAGAGAATTGGAAACAGAGATAATTAAAGAAACAATGACGATTTGGGCACAAAATATTGGACATACGATAGAATTGGATCATTGGGAAAAAAGCTGGGCTAACACACAGAAATTAACTTTAGCTCAAAATCTGAAAGAAAATCACTTAAAAATGCTTCATAGATGGTATCTAGACCCAGTGAAATTAGGTAATATATATAAATTGAAAAATAAGACTTGTTGGAAATGCACACAAGAGAACGGGACTTTTTATCACATGTGGTGGCAGTGCAATAAAGCTAAAAGATATTGGAAGAAGGTACCTAGGATAATGGCTGATATTTTACAAATAGAGATGTCCATGACTCCTGAAATTTTCTTATTAAATATGTTACATCAATTAGACAAAAAATACAAAAGATGTGAAAGTATAATTTTGTACATGATATCCACGGCTAGGATTGAATATGCGAGATATTGGAAAAGAGAGGAAACACCAACAATGCAAGAATGGCTTCAAAAAGTTTTAGAATTTGTTATGTTAGAAGACCTCACTTGTAATTTGAAGGATGAAAAACAGGAGAAAAAAGGCAAAGATTTGAGGTCTATTAAAAAATTAATCAAGGAGAATTGGATAAAGATATGTAATGAGGAGGATAATTGAAGGCGATTGAAAATGAAACAGTTAATTTGGAAAGATGTTTGTTATACCAGGATTTAGCAATTTAATTGGGGCAAGTCTTCAAAAAGATTATGGGTATATAATGAGATCACAAAGAGATAACCTGTATGAGGTTCAAACAAGGGGTGAGAGGAAGTTAAATTAGAACTGGATGGAATATATGCAACTTGGTTTATAAGCGTGTTTTTATAATTGTGAAATTTATTATAGAGAACTTATTTTGTTGTGAATATTAACTGATTTTAATAAAAAAATCAAAAAAATCAGTTATTTCAAAGATCTAAGCCAAATTTTTATATTTTTATTTCGGGTACAACAGTTTCTGTTGCATGTAAGAATTGATCAGATTGTTCTAACAGATTTTGGCCATGGAAAGTTTTTCAGCAGGGTAGAGAACATATTGTCCTTTTCTTTTAGGATATTGATAGACAAACCACCTGCTGATAGCTCAAAGATCCATTATAAACTTCAGCACAATAACTGCTGGTCCTTGCTTCTGCTAGATGATTTCAGTCTAGTCACCAGCTCAGTCTCTGAGCAAATTTCAGACTTTGAGAAAGTGCCTTGAATACCACCACAACTTTGCTTTGGGACAAAAGGTGAGGCTTTCAAAAAGTGAGCTTCACACTTCTTCAGGATATATATGAATTCTACACTGTTGCTGACAATTAAATTGTGTAATTTCATCTGTGGTTGTAAGCATGCCAGTCAATGATTTTAAGCAAAATTTCACACTGGTGAGATCAAATGCTGGTTCTCTTGCATTGGCATTCCTTGGTTCCTACTGAATGTTCTAGTCTGAACGGGGTGTCTGCAGTTCTGAATTAGACCAGAAAGGAAGAATCAGAACAGACTTTTGTCTGCATTAGTTTGAAATATTGTGAAACTGTGGACAATTCCACTTGTATTGTCTTTTGGCAGGATGGGATAGGTGAAACTTACCTCACTCAGTCAAGGTTTTACAAGTAGGTAGATATCCCTAGGAGGGTGGAAAGTAAAGACTTTGCTAAAGGTTCAGCTTCCATGCTCTGAGAAAGAATTTTGGAAATTTTTAATTGCTCAAAAGCCACCAGAAGTAGTTTTCTGATAGGAATCCCCAGAAAAGAAGCCTGGAGAAAAAGAGACACTGGGTTGCATCTAACATCATGAAAATGGACTTTCATTTGCACAATGGGAACTCCTTTTCTTTTCTACCCCTGTGTCGTTGTAGGCCTCGAGATCTGTTGCCCTGAGCGGTGGCATTGTCAGTGACATTTTTCACAATGTATGATTGGCTTTCTGGTTTAGTGATCAGTCTCATTTAGTCTGGTGATTACACTTGAAATCCTTTTCTTTAAGAACTGTCCTCTACTTTGCTTTTTATTAATAGTTGAAATTGGGGAGTTTCACAATACCCATAGGTTTTTGACTGGCAAGTATAAATAATGTATGATGAGGAAAAAAAATATCATTTGGCAAATGAGTTAGCAAATAAAATAAAAAAGGACAATCTTTACCCCTTTTCACATTTTTAAGTGTACTTCAATGGCAATTTTTCTTAGAAATCTCACTGTAAAATAATAAGTCAAAAGGTCTTCCAGGTTATGTGAATGACTGTGTGTTTACTGAAGATTGAAGGATAGGCCAGAAGCAGCTGCTGCAAAGTTAAAAATACAAGGTAGCCAGCCAACCATTTGATATCTTGCTGAAAAACAAGGCAAAGGCTTTACTCACAGGCCTTCATGCTGTCTCTAGCCTCTGTGACCACATTAAATAACAATGAATGATTTCAAACAGTGTTTCTGGGAGGACAAAGATTGGAGCAAGACTTCAGGAGAGAACTGTATTTGCCAAGAAATGAAATAAGATTGGATCATGTAGATACAGTAAATTGCAGATCACATTGTAAGGATGCGTCTGTGTTTGCTATGGCTGCAAATTCTATCAGGAAACAGCAAGTAGAGGAAGGTTTGACATGTTAATTCCATATGCAGAAAGGAGTTCTGCATAGGATAATAGAAAAAGCATTGCAGTCAATTTGTATTGTCATGTGTCACAAATGCATGCTTTTTCATTGCATGCACATAACACTGAAACTAGTAATTAACTTTAGTTTCTTGGCACAAGTGTATTTCAGCTCCTTGCAAAAACAAAAATTAAAAATTTGTACATGCGATTTTGATAAAAAGAGATACTT
The DNA here is from genome assembly GCA_948474755.1 of Ctenosaura bakeri. NCBI lineage: Eukaryota > Metazoa > Chordata > Lepidosauria > Squamata > Iguanidae > Ctenosaura > Ctenosaura bakeri. The sequence goes on along the minus strand of CAOLHI010002801.1, from coordinate 29,959 downwards.
GCATAATGCACTGCTCAGGAGTTTTGTAGTTCTTTCTGTGTTAGGAGTTTTGGAAAAGACTCTGAAAGTAAAAGATACAGTCCAGCCAAACAGTTAGAGATAATGCTAAATGTGTCTTCTCCTTCTGAGATAGCATGCAGGCAGTAGGATGGAGCTGTGAGAGCAGATTGTGAAAGAAAATTACAAGTTCATGAACTGTGAGTTCTTGAGGAGCTGCTTGAGTAATCATGTGTATATATATTGCTTAGCTAGATGCTTGTTCTGCATGTCTGTTTAGGATGTTTTGTTCAGTGTTTGGGAACAGTCAGAAGAGCGTCATAAGGGGGGCAAATGATCAAGAAATGTCAAGCTGACAAATGTTGCAATTGTCTATGTAAACCTTAGAGAGATGAAACCTTAGAGAGATGAATGTTCAGGGTTTCTGGTCTTTGGAAGAGATTCCACCAGAGAGCCCGACCGACTAAATAAACTCTTGCTTTCCAATCCGAGCATCTCTGCTTTCTGGAATTTAGCTGCTACAGAGCAAGAGCTAGTTTCCTTTGATGTACATAGGGCCTTGGTAAGTCCAGAATTCTGTGAAGTATTGGGTCTGGATATCTCACAAGGCCTTGACAAGAGGCCAGGAAAAGGATCCATGTGAGCTCTAATACTGTCCTTCTGTGTCAAGCAGCACAATTATCAGAATCCTGTTTCTCTAAAAGGTGGGGGACCTTGATGTTCCACCAGGAGTGCCAGCATCTCCTTAGAAAGTGGAGCAATTATAGTTCCAAGGAGGCCTGGGAGAGGAGGTTTTCACTTGGGTATACCAGTACTAATAGGACTCCAGTTAAAGATTTAAACAGCATATTTTTATTGAGAATCAACAGATGCACGTACCAGAAATCAAACAGTCTCGCAAACCATACAAGGTTAGTGAAGGGAGAAGTGAGAAAGGTTGGATAGAGAGAGATTTTGTGTATAGATGGTGATATTTACCAGTCTTGAAAAAGGTTGAAATGAAGTGGCTCAGACTGCAGTCCAAGGGTAGCACAGAGCACAGGAATCTGGGGCCAGCACATAGAGGGATGTGCCCAACATACTACAAATTGCCAGAGTTGGTGTTAAATACCCTTTTTCTACCCTAAAGGGTTGAGTGTCAGTGAGTCTCTAGCACAGAGGTACAGAACTGACTGATTATCTTACTTTAGGTGACAAAATATCAATGGGACAGTCTCTCAATGTCAGCCTCTTAATGTCTTGGTTGGGTAAGTGAATGAGGAAGGTCTCTGTAAGAAATGCACACAGCAGGGGTGCTTGCCTCCTTCACCTGGGCAGTTTTGTTTGCTATTGTGCTTGGAGGTTGGATCATTGAGAAGATTATCCCAAACTCATTAACATCAAGGGGTTCTGTCTAATTCTCTTGAACTTATGACCTGGCCATGCTGAGGTCACCATGACCTAATACACAGTTACAGACAGTGTCTGCTTCTGCGTGCCTTTATAGTCATAAGTGTCCAGTTTTATAAAATTATATTTCTTGCCAATTTTGCTATCCTGCAAGATGGGTGCTGGTGGTGTAAGGTTTCATAACAGTCCAGTGGAATTCAGAATACCCTTGGCTGTCACTCATCGCTTTTACGGGACTTACAAGCTAATCTTTTTAGAATGTCTTCCCTGACTAGTTATTGGACAGCTACTTTTTCTTCTGTCCAAGTGCTCCTTCTTTTGTTAGAAGGCATGCTGCTTCTCTTTGATTTCAACTAAACTGATTGGTTATTGATTGCTTGGACAGGTAGACTGCTCTGAGTGTGAAGGTGTCTTGATTGTTTGCTCACTCATAAGGATGGGTGTCTTCTGGAGTGGTCTGAAATGACAATGGTGGATGAATGTGCTGCCAGCTAATCATGCCATTTTCCTTAAGCAGCAGTTTTACACTCTAGGTTGTTGTGGGTTTTCTGGGCTTTGAGGCCGTGTTCTATTAGTATTTTCTCTTGACGTTTCGCCTGCATCTGTGGCTGGCATCTTCACTCTCTTTTCCATTAGTCACAAGTTAAAGGGTCTGACTTGCTGGTTACAATGTTTACAGTAAATTTCTAGCATACCTTAAATCTCAGTCTAGTGTATGTCCTTTTATTTCTTTCCCTTCCCAGAAGCATTGGTAAGTAATGTTCTGCTTTTATAACCAGTTCAATTAAGTATCATGGACAGCTCCCTGGAAGGTGAAAGATCTTACACAGAGGCTTCAGAAATATTCAGAAACAAGAAAGAAAGGTGCTAGTATTATTTTTTGGAGTGATCACTAGCATGAACTTGACATCCAGAAAATGGTTGTGCTAGCTGCTAAAACAGAGAAAGTTTTAAGTTTGCTAATGTATTTAGAATTTGCATAGGGTAGCAAAAAGAAATTTTAGTCCAGATGCATGAGGATAATGTACTGGTGCTTTCATTTTAAATCATAATACATTTAATGGAAATATTTCAGAAAGCCTGGTCCTGTGCATATATACTCAGGAGTAAATTCTTCGCGTTCTGTTAGACTTACTCTGAAATTAATGTGTATAGGATTGCAATGTAAATGAAATATGTTTTAAATGTATTCTGCTGATAAAACATAATTACTGCTTAATTTTGAGGCCAAACTAGGTGAGAAACCAAGCACACAGCTACCAGGTGTGAGGATGGCTTTTAAAAAGTAAAAAAATACATTGGGTTTATTTTCATCTGGGTGTTGACTGTGGTAAGGGTGGCTTTGACGATTTGCCTCTCCCCATTATGGATTCTTATTGGTAGAGTCAGTGGAGGTCTTTGCTGTATATCTTGAAAACAAAAGCAGATGTGTTTGTCAGTTTTATGTATGTGTGCCTGAAAATACTAAGTAAGAGTATTGTGCTGGTTCTCAATATACATAAAAGTGGCATTAGCCAACACTTTTCACATAGCTTAGGTTTTGAGTCTTTGCTTAATACTGAGTCCTGAAAGTATCTGTTAAATCTCATTCCAGTAAAAGGAAACAAAAAGTTTGGTATTTTCAAAGGACAAATCAGAAGTTAAGCATTCATGTCCCATGGATTTTCAGTGGCCTGTTGAAGTCTAGTAGCATTTGGAAACTCTAAATTTTATTCTTGTAAACAGCGCAGTTTGTTGGCCTGTGTTTTCTGGTGTGTTGTTTTTTATGTTTTTCCTTATTGCTGTTGTTTTCTCTTTTACACATATAGGTCATTCTGTGATAAGAATTAAAAAGTGATTAAAATCTGCAGCATGAAAAGATGGCCCAGGCTCTGTTGTCACCGCCAGGACCCAATTGCTTCTTCCGATTCACTCCCGAGTCCCTTGCTGCAATTGAGCAGAGGATTGCTGAAGAAAAGGCCAAACCAAAAACTGAGCAAGAGCAAAAGGAGGAGGATAGTGATGACACCAAACCAAAGCCAAATAATGACTTGGAGGCAGGGAAGAGTCTTCCCTTTATTTATGGAGACATTCCTCCAGGAATGGTTTCTGAGCCCTTGGAGGACCTGGACCCTTATTATGCAAATAAGAAAGTAAGCATTCATGAAGGATGAAGCTTCAACCATCTGTCTGTGCCTCAGTAGTGTAAGATTCACTGAATGAGACAAGTCCATATTGTGCTGTTAATTAAATGCTTCTTGTTGTCAACAGCTGAACTCTGTTGTTCTTGATGTAGTATATTAGCATCTTCTCTAGAAAAGAGCGTTCATGTATCGCTAGATGCATGAAATACTTTAGTGCATTTTAACTGGCAAGCCTGTAACAGTCATTATGAGGAACTGTAAAAAAAAATAATGGCTTTTTGTTGCCATTTTTTGTTATGAGCAGTATAGACTATTCTGGAATCCAAGAAATGCAGTTTTCATACTGTACTAAAATTCTCACACTGTGTCAAGATTAATACAAAAGTGTGGTTTCTCTTTACATGAGTTTTGGGCTTACACCATCCCCTTCACAGTTCAGTCACCCAAAATGAAAAGATAAAAAGCTCCTGTTTTCAATTTTGAACTGACTATAGTTCCTCATTAAGTCCAAACCTAGGGATTGGTGATTTAAATGCAGTTCATTGAAGTAAACCCAGATCAAATTGTGATTTGATAACCACATTCAAAACGACATAGAACTATGAATTAGTACTACGTGAAGTCAGCTTCGAAGTGTTAATTAAGATCCTGGCTTGCTCAGATGAACCGTTGTTAGAACTACCCACAGTTCCCTGTTTGGATATAATCACCAACTGCAGGTAGTTTAAAATTAAAACAGATTTATCTGATCTTCTCCTTTCATCCATACTGTAGAAGACTGAAGAAGGGAGCAAGCTCATGTGCCTAATGCTAAACTAGAATCACACCGAATTCAGTGTGGTTTGCTAAATAATCACTGTTAAAATAAATAACAGTGTACATGACAGGTGACAGAAGTTAGTTTAAAAGTTAGAAGCTTTGATCTCTCTTTCTGTGTAACATAAAAACATGCATAAAGTGGGAAGGAGTTGTGTAGGGCAGGTATGGAAATGCCCAAATGCCTAGGTTAGTCAACACCAGGGGTGTGGATCACATGGCCTTCAGATGTTGGACTGCACGTCCTGGCAGCCCTAGTTAGTCATTGATAAGGAATGCTGGGAGTTACAATCCAACAAGATCTGAAGGGCCATGTGATTCCTATCTCTGGTGAAGACTAACCTAGGCATCTTCTTAGAATGGGAAGCTGTTAGTTTCTCTGTGCATTTGAACTGAATGTTGAATCCAAAATAGTACGTGTTTCCTTAATCTATTACAACTCACTTTTATGTATTTTGTTCTCTGTTTTTTAGACATTTATAGTATTGAACAAAGGGAAAACTATCTTCAGATTCAATGCCACACCTTCCTTGTACCTCTTAAGTCCTTTCAGTATACTTAGAAGAATTTCTATAAAGATTTTGGTTCATTCATATCCTTTTTCAAGCATTGTTTAAAAATGGCCTTATGATGCTACAGGGAGATGTCAAGAACAGCACCAGCTAGTTTTGACAAAGGAATGGAGTTTACTTTTAAACGCTTAATTTGGTCATTTTATGTGGAGTGAAGTTGCTTTAATGCAATGGATGTTTACTTTTCATTAGAAGTAAAATTCCAGCAGAATCCTCCCAGAGATGGAAGGGCTAAATATGTCATTGGAAGAACTTGGGGCCAGTAGAGATTCGGACCAGAACTTGAGGCCAGAAGGGAGGGAGAAGGCAGCCTCCATTCATTTTCCTGTTCTCCTGTAATAGCATATGAACATCTAAAATCTGCTCTGGGTGGTTGGGAATCTATATGGAACAGCAAAGGAAGTGTTGTTAGGCAGTGTAGCTGCAGGGGGAAAGTGATGAAGCTTCTAGTTTCCGGTAGCAGGGGTGTTTTGCATGGAACTCTACTCAGCGATTCTTCTAACATTGGAATGAGACTCTGGACCTAGTCATATTAACAGTATTCAATTAACATTTTACATGAAGATCTTGTATATTTTCAAGCCGCAGTTCTATACCCATTTCCATTTTGTTTAATAAATCTTGCTTCACACCAGGTGGTCTTAGGTAAAATTACAGACCTTGTAATGTGTTCCTTGACTTAATCTAACATTATTCAGCATGTTTATTATGTTAACTATTCTGACAAACTGTGTATTCATGACCCGGAAAGAGTCTCCAGATTGGGGAAAGACTGTAGAGTAAGTATATTGTTCTTGATTTTCTTCTAAAAATTGCATGAATGAAATATGCTAGATTCTGCACAGGACCGGAAACTTTCTCATGTCAATATTTTATATTTCTATTATATTTTTTATAAAAGGATTTTCTATCTTCTCCATTTCTTTCTTTGAAAAATTCCTAAAAAATATATTTTCTAATTTTGTCTCAATATTCATATCTTCTATCTCTAACCAATCTAAATCACCCTTTCCTGAAACCCCCTCTATGATATATCTCAATTGATTTGCATAATAATACCATTTTAAATTTGGAAGTCCCAGGCCACCTTCTTTTTGACTTTTATACCAATATTTCTTGTTAATCCTCGATTTTTTAGTTCCATTACAAAAATTATTTAATATCTTTTGCCACTCCTTTAATTCTTCCTCTGATATTTTTATTGGTAGCATTCTAAACAAAAAGTTAATTTTAGGTAAAATTTTCATTTTTACCACTGCTATTCTACCAAACCACGATAGCTTTATATTTTTGTAGTCCTCTAATTTCCTTTTTGTTTCTAATCTTAATTTCTTGAAATTTTTTTCCTGTAATTCTTGTAAATTTTTTGTAATCTCTATTCCTAAATATTTAATTGATTCTTTTATTTTAAGTAATCCTCTTTTACTACTTATAAATTTTTGTACTTCTTCTTTAGTATAATTAAATAACATTATTTCTGATTTGGCCCAATTTATTTCTAATCCCGTCTTCTCCCCAAACTCTATTAAATATTTATCTATCCTATCTATCTTTTCAATTGGATCCTTAATTGTCAACAATGTGTCATCTGCAAATAAGCTTATTTTATTTTTTTCCTTAACTCCAATTCCTTCCAAATTCTCATCATTTCTTATCACATTCGCTAACATTTCTATAACTATTGCAAATAAAACTGGAGATAATGGACATCCTTGTCTCGTTCCTCTTGTTATTTGAATCTGTTCTGTAAATCCATCATTTACCATCACTACAGATGTATTATGTGAATACAATTGATTTATTAACCCTTTAAATCTCTCTCCTAATCCTATTTTATTTAAAATTGTTTTTAATGCCGTCCATTCCACACAATCAAAGGCTTTAAATATATCTAGGGCTAAAATTCCAGCTTTTTGTTTATCTCTGTCCATTATATTTATTTTATTTATCGTTTTCCCTATTAAATTTGCCATCTGTCTTCCTTGAATAAAACCACATTGATCTTTATGTATATACTTATAAATAAATTTATTTAACCTCTTCGCCATTATTGCTGTCAAGATTTTTGCATCTTGATTTATTAAAGATATTGGTCTATAAGAACCTGGATCCATAGGATCCTTATTTGGTTTTAAAATTAATATTATTAGTGACTGCTTCCATGATAATGGAATTTTTTCACCCCTCAATATACTATTATATAACACTTTTAGTTTAGGAATTAAACCTTTTTTAAATGTTTTATAATATTCTGGACCTAGTCCATCCAATCCTGGTGATTTTCCTCCTTTTAAATTATTTATTACTTCTTCTATTTCCTCTTCTGATATCGTTTCTTCCATCAATCCTTTATCTTGTTCTGTTAATCTTACTTTCCAATTTTCATTAATATACTCCTCTATGTTCTCTAAAGATTTATCTTCTGCTGAATACAATTCTCGAAAAAATTCCTCAAATATTTTTAATTTCTCTTTCATCAACCTTTTTTCTTTACCAAATTTATCTTTAACTACGCCAATCATATTTCTAGTTTTTTTTATTGTACTGATTTAGCCAGCATTTTAGAATTTTTATTACTATATTCAAAGTATTCCCTTTCCAAGTATATTAGATTTTTCTGAACTTCGTCCATTTCTATCTTTTCTAATTCATCTCTTTTTGCTTGTAATATTATTAATTTCTGTTTAGTTCTATCTATTATATAATCATTCTCTAGTTCCTTTATTTCTTTTTCTAATTTTAATTTTTTTTCTCCTAATTGTCTCTTTAATTTGCTTGATTCTTTAATGCATAATCCTCTTACCACTGCCTTCATTGTATCCCACAATACATCTTGTGTTACTTCCTTATTGTTTATATCCCAAATTTCTTGCCACTCCTTCTCTATTTTATTTACTATCTCCTTATAATTAAATAACTTAGTATCCAGTCTCCACCTTTTTGCTTCTCTATAATTCCTTTTCATAGTTATATCCAAGTTCATCAGAGCATGATCTGTCACTTTTATTGTTTCAATTTCTGTATTTATTAATCTAGGCATCATATTCTTTGAAACAAAAATATAATCTATTCTTGAGTAATTTTTATGAACTGATGAATAATACGTATATTTCTTTTCTTCACCCTTTATTAGCCTCCAAACATCTATCAGTTCATTTCTACTCACTAATTTATTCAAAATTGTTATATTATTATATCTATCTCTAATTGATGGATCTGATTTATCTTTCCATCTATCCATCACCATATTAAAATCACCTGCGATTATTGTATAGTCTCCTTTCATTTTTTTGATCTTATTAAATATTTCTTCATAAAACTCTTTTTGCTTTTCATTAGGTGCGTAAATATTCATTATGCCATATGTTTCTCCATCTATTTCACCTTGTATAATTACATATCTACCTTTTTCATCTAACTCCACACTTGTTACAATGAAATTGCATCTTTTGGAAATTATTATTGCAACTCCTCTTGATTTGGATGTACCAAATGCTTCCTCATAAATGGCTACCCAGTTCAATCTAAGCTCATTTTTTTTATCTCTTTTTCCATGTGTTTCTTGTAAAAAAATTATATCGGCCTTATCTTTTTTTAATATCGATTCTATCCTTTTTCTCTTTATTATTGACCCCAAACCTTTCACATTCAATGTTGATATTCTCAATCTATTCTCCATTTTTCATATTTTGAATTTTCTAATCCCACTCCCCATTGGCTCTTTAATGTGATGGTGCTCCCCTTCCCCTTCCCTTCCCCCTCCCACTCCCCTCCCCCTTCCCGCCCTCCCCTCCCCACACAAACATTTCTCCCCCTCTTCCTCCAAAGCGCTTCTGCCTTGGAAACGACCAGCCATGGTCCTGGGGGGGGGTGAAGGTATGCCAACTCCCGGCATAGAGACCAATACCCTCTCCCGATTTATTTTCTTTCCCATATTTTTTTTCCCTCTCTTCCCCTCCCTTCCCTCTCTCTACCCTCTTGCTTTATATATATATAAATCTATCTCTATGCATTTATAATCTATAAGAATATATTTTACTCAGTAGTCATCTACCCTTCTCCTACTCTATGAAGTGCTCTTTCTTCTTCTTCTGTTATATCATATTGTTTCTTCCAGTCCTCCTCAGCCTCTGTCCTTTCGTTTATCTCCCGAAGTCTTCTTCTTTGCTCCTCCTGTTGCTCCTCCCGCTGCTCCTTCTTCAGTTACTCCTCCCACTACTCCTTCCTCAGTTGCTCCTCCCGCTGCTCCTTCTTCTTCCTTTTCCTCTTGCTGGATCAGTTTCAGTTCTCTCAGGAGTTGCAATCCTTGTTCAAGAGAATTTATTCTGTGGTATTTGCCAGCATATTGGAATTTCAGAAAGATGGGATATCCCCAACTGTATCTTATCCCAACTCTCTGTAGAACTATGATGCAGGGTTTCATTTCCCTTCTCCAATTTATTGTTTCGCGGCATAAGTCATTATAAATTTCCACTGTGTTATCTCGATATTTCAATATTCCTGGATTCTTTCTAACAGCTCTCATCAAATCATCTTTCTTGTTGAAATTCGCAATTCTCATTATAATATCTCTGGGAATTATTCCTCTTCTTGCAGCTGACACACGATGAATTCTCTCTATGTCATAATCTTCCCATAAAATCTCAGGAACAATGCTTTTTAGCCATTTTAAAACTTCCTCTTTCAAGGATTTTTGACTTTGTTGTGGCTGCTCTGCGAATCCACGAATCCTCACATTGTTTCTTCTGTTCTGGTCTTGGAGCTGGATAATTTGTCTCTCTAACAAAGAAATCCTGCCATCATGTTGTGCTAGTCTGGTCTGCTGATTCCCTTGGGTTTTTTTTATATCATCCACTTTAAGGTCCAATGCTTTTAACTCCTGTGAGATTTTTTCCTGCAATTGCCCCATTTCTGCCCTTATATTAGATGTTATTGTAGTAACAAGAGCTTGATTAGACTCTGTAATAAGCTTGTGTATAAAAGTTTTTATCTCTTCATTAGCTCCATTCGCAGCTTTCTTCGCCGCCATTTTAATGACTTTTTCGTCTCCGTTAGAGTTTAAGTTTACATTTTCAAAATCTCTAACTAGACGATTATATGTTTTATCTGTTGCTGTAGGTCGCTTCCAAACAGGGTGTTTATAGACCTTTTTAGGCGGCATATATCTCAAGGACCACAAAGGGGGAAAAAAAACTGTTTTGCTTTCAGTCCGTTTCAACAGTTATTTGCAGTTTAAACAGAGTCTTTTATTTTCCCTCCAGTTGGAGAAGAATCGAAACCAATCCACTATCTTATCTTACATTCTTTCCCACATTATTCAATTAATTACTCACATTCTTTCTTTGTTTTGAAAAAGGCTTCTGAAATTATTTTATAATCATCTGTTCCGGGAGTCGAATATTTAGCCTCTCTCTGCCATCGTAGTTGGCTCCTCCCCCCCTCATGTCAATATTTTAAAGAATAGTATGTCCCTAAAATTAGTTTTAGGCAGTTGTGTGGATTTTCCACAAATGTTTGGCCTGAAAAGTTTTCCACATTTTCTCAGGAAACTTTAAAAAAGGTCTTACTCTGCATATCTTTTGTTCCCATTTAGTATGTCTATTTGACTTGTATTTTGTAAAGAAATCTTTATAAGTACCCCTGTGATCTTATGTCCCAGTAGTCATAGGTATTTAAACTGAAGTATGCCTTTTCCAAAGGAGAATTCCCAAGCCTTCCCTCCCATAGTGACTTGGTTCCCTAGATGCCAGATGCAGGGGGAAAAAAATGGCCTCTCTAAAATGAGCTGGTCTCTGGCTGGAAGTACACGTCTGGCCATCCAGTATAGTGATCCCAGCAGGGCATTCTGTTTCATTAGAATTTAATAGGATCTTGATCTGTGTTCCCTAGGAGAGACTATACAATCTGTCAGCTCTCTCCCTCTGAAGCTGGAGAGGGAGGCCTGCCTATGGAGGAGGACATATGACTTTATATTCCCACCCACCCTCATACTGCTGCAAAAGATTCAGTGAAGGTCCTTTTCCCATGTGAAGCTGTCCCATTGGAATAGGGGCAAGGGAAAGAGGCCAGTGGGCTTTTGGGGAGAGGGCCTGCAGACATACCCCCAGCCTATCTATGGATAATATGCCAGCTCTGGAAATGCTGTAGATTAGTTTCCTCCCTTTGATTTCAGTGAGAGGGAATTTGCAGAATAAAATAAAATACTTGTCTTCTGAGCAGGAGTAGAAGGCAAGCTAGGTTCATTTTTTATTAATAATTTTTAATCATTTTAATCACAACTTCAGTTGTTCTTTTTCTTTGGCATCAGTTAGGTTTTAATCCCCCCCCCATTTTCATTTTAATCACAACAACATACAAATACAAAGAAGGAAGTTGGAATGGCATGAAGGCTACAGATTGTCGGATTTGTACAACATATACAAAAAAGGGGTCATTTTTTATATGTACGATGTTTGTAGGATGAATTATGTATAATTTAAGCTAAATCCTATGGAGTGATTTTTTTTCTCTCCTTCAGATACACTTTCACTGGAATTTATACATTTGAATCCCTCATCAAAATTTTTGCAAGAGGTTTCTGTATAGGTAGTTTTACTTTCCTTCGAGATCCTTGGAATTGGCTTGATTTCCTTGTAATTTCATTTGCGTAAGTATTCAGCATTTTTTGCGGGAGAGGAGTGTGGGGAGAAGTGACCTGTGTGGATTTTGAAAAGTGGATGTTGTTAGGTTTCCGCCCAATTGATTTCCAACTTTAGTAAATGTTAATATTTGAATTCTTGTCAAATGCTGCCAAACTGGTGTCTGTGATCCCCATTCCACTGGCATAGTTCCAGCAGAAGAGGAACTGAACAAGGTCCTGACTTTTCTTTTTAGTTTAAATTTGAGTTGGTTTTCAAATTGAAGTTGTTCCCCTTGCTGAAATTGTCATACAATTGATGTTCCTCAATGCAAACAGAGGAAAACCCTTAGTCTTAACTTGCTTCCTTTTTTTAAAAAAAGTGCGTGTCAAGCTATTCTAGTGGCAAGTTTTGAAACGTGTTGTTGCAAGTTATCAGTTGCTCTCTGATACACATGATGTGCTTCCTATGTGATATTTGGCATTGGATTGTCTTCAGAAAACATGAAGAGGTAGACAGCAGTTGCTGGCATGCTCCACACACTTACTTGGGAGCAAACTCTGCAGGATACAGTAAAGCTTACCTCCAAGTAAATACTCAGAGGATCACACTGAATACAATCTCAAATAACTTGTTTAATACCCCTCCCCAGCAATTAGATCAGAAAGATATTCAGATAAGTAGAATGAGATCTGCCTCAGTTTTGAATAATTGTGATTTAATTCTACAGGTATATAACAGAATTTGTAAACCTAGGCAATGTTTCAGCTCTTCGAACTTTCAGAGTATTGAGAGCTTTGAAAACTATTTCTGTAATCCCAGGTAAGAAATGGAGTGGTGTGTTAAGTCCCTTGTACTTTCTAACTGCTCTTTTTGCCCTTTCATTTTGTGTGTGTGTATGTGTGTGTGTGTTCATGTGTGTTCGTGCAAAACTCCCCCCCTGCAGATTAGGTGACAGAGTTTGTAGGCTGGGTTGTATCTCAGTGCGTTGAGAACATTCAGAGTTCTTTGGGCATTGAAAACAATATCAATCATTCTATGTAAGAACTAGGTCAAATACAGATGTTGAATTTTAAATTCACCAGAGCTGCATTCACATCTCTTTGGTTAAGCTAGCCTGTGTTGTTCTTCATTTGAAGGAATCCAGTATTTTATTTTTAGAAAGAATCCAATTTTTTATACATTTATTTTACAATAAATGTAAAATCAACCTTCAAGTTCAGTATAGTCTTGCATGAGCTGCTATACAGATTTTCTATATTTGCCTGTTAAATTTTTGAATTTTTTTGCCCATGTCACTATGAAAATAGGGCATTCATATTAAGATTAATTTACTGTTGGCTGAAATGACTTAGATTGAAATGTTCAGTGTTTATCATGTTAAATTCTTAACTTGCACTCTTAAATATGATAGCAATAAAACAAGAAGAAATAGCAACCTGGAGTATCTTTCTACATCAAATCATTTTTTAGCTTGAAAGGACATTTTTGAAGTCATAATTAGTTTGCTTTGTTCTCAGACTATTTGTTTTCAGTTTCTAGTTGCAAATTTCATTTTGAACAACTTTCCACGCATTACTAACTAAGGCCATTTCCACACTACATTATTATAGTGCTATTATTCTACTTTCAACATCCTGTGGAATCCTGGGATTTGCAGTTTAGGGAGGGGCATTTAGGTCCTTTCTGCAGTTTGCTGGATTCCAGCAGTGTCCTTCAAGGATCTTGGTAGATCCTCTCCCAGGATGGGAGTGTGACAGGAGTGCTTCCTTCTGCACCGGCTCCCTCCATGAATAGAGGAAGTGTGATGGTGCTGCCTCTTCCTTCAGCAGCGTGGTCAGGCACTGTCCTAGGCTGCGCTGGGAGAGGAAGCGCAGCCATTGGGCTTCAAGGAGCTTTGCACACCAGGTACGTGTGGAAGGATGGCGAGAGGGCTGTGCAATTGCCAATCATAGACAGGTTTTCTGTCAATGATTTGTTGTGCAATTGCACCACCTGGAGACAGGAGAATGATGGGAGCCAGATGACATCGTGCATAAGTGTCATCCAGGTCCCATCATTCTCCTGTCCCCAGTGCGAGACGATGATGTCCTGTGGAAAGGGCCTTAGAATTTTCAGCTGGAGAGCTCTTTGGCCTCAGTAAATTACAAACCCCAGAATTCCACAGAATGTGGAAAGTAGAGTAATAGCACTATAACGGTGTGGGGCAGAAATGGCCTAAGAAAGGATAGAAGTGTTCTTTGAGTTGGTTGTCACAGAAGAATAAATTATTTTTGAATTCTTATCCCCACTTCTTCAAAAGCTGTGTAGTTTTTGAAGATGTTTTCACAGTTTGAGACTTTTCCTCCAGCAGTTCGGATGCCCCTACAACTTCAGTCCCAAAGCCAACCATGTCTTTTCCCCTTTTCTCAAGACCATGCTTCTCTTCCCCTTTGCTCTTCTCTTTCTCCTCTACCGTTGACCAGCTAACCCTTTTTTCAAGGCCCCTTACATTCCTGTCTGTTTGCATCCTTGTTCTTTTTCTCACTTATCTGAACAACTTTCTTCCAGGTGCTCTCTCTCTTTCTGATCCTGCTTTCTCGTCTTGCCTCTGCAGCTGTTTTCTGTCTCTGTCTCCCTTCCCCTGTCTTGGTCCCTTTTTGTTGCTTTGCTTCCCTTCTCTCTCTGCATTCCTGTCTTCCTCTATTTCTGCATCCTCCTCACTTCTCTTTCAGTTCGCTGCCTGGCCTTCATTTGTCTTGTGCCGTCCATGCCCTCTTGGCTGTAGCTTCTTCTAAGCTGCACTTGGAGCTGAAAACCTACAGCATCTGTTGCTGATATTAACCTTGGGTGCCTCTACCATATCCCCTGGCCTGCAGCTAGCCATGTCTTAGCTGCCATCACCACCACCATAAGCTTGCCTTCTCATTACACTCCCCACCAAATCTGTATATAATTTAAAAAGACCGTTCTCAGCAAAGTGGTAAAAGAAATAGTGGCTTCATGTTGGGGTTAAGACCAGAGCTTTTGCCAAGATTCTCCTTTTTTTTTTTAATTGTTCAGCTTTTCTTTCCAGCCTAGAACTAATCATTTTATTTCATGGCACATGTAACAGTATTTTAACATAGGAGCTGCCTCCAGCAGTCATGCTTCCAACTCAGTCGACCAATTTCAGGGTGGGAACTGTGTAGCATTTCGGATCTTGTTAGGTTGCAACTCCCAGCACAGCCATTGAGCAGGAATGCTGGGACTTGAGGTTCAAGCCACATTGGGAGGACTGCCACAATTCTCACTTGTAACTTACTTGGTGCCTTATGACAGCATCTCTTTTTTTCTTGCTAGGCCTGAAGACCATTGTGGGAGCCCTCATTCAGTCAGTGAAAAAGCTCTCAGATGTCATGATCCTGACTGTCTTTTGCCTGAGTGTTTTTGCGCTCATAGGGCTGCAGCTCTTCATGGGCAACTTGAGGCATAAATGCTTGCTCTGGCCTCTAAGTAATTCTTCTTACGAAGACCCATACTTTTCACAATACTACAATGGAACTGAATTCATTTGGTCTAAATACGTTGAAAATCAGGGTAAGTGTTAAAGAAACTGTGGTCCACCAGATGCAAACTCGTATACAAATCTAGGCATCGCTACAGCTAGTAACCTTGGGCAAGGTGTGATGAACATTAATCAGAAAATGAAAGCAGAGGAAAAGCTATTACTGTGAATTGAAAGAATCAACCTCACACCAGCATAATCTGAAGTCTCCTTTTCTTTCAAGCTACTCTTAGATGTTCATATTGTAGGTACCTACCAAGACTCGTATCTCTTTAGGGATTCAATTGATCCCTGGAGGCTTTTAGCATGTTACTAGGCCTTTTTTCTACTGATGCATGTTTACTTGCCCTCTTTGGGCACGAAAGTAGCGACAATTGCTGAGAAGAATGAGTAGCAACTTCCTGTTGCGTACCACTTTGGCAGCAGGTTAGGTAGGAAGTGAAGGGACAGTTGTGATAAGAAGGAGGAGAAGACTCTCACAAAGGAGACACCATTCCAAGCACCTTTCCCAAGAGCTTCTGTAAACATGGATCCAGAGGACACGCAAGCAGTTCAGTCAGCTGCAACTATTCAAGGCTTCCTAATGTGTGTCCTTGTGGAATGCACTTAGATATTTTGTTGTATTTACTCTTTATTTCTTCACTTGTTGACTGGGCTCTAAATGAAATGCATAGAGCTTTGATTCAGTGTGTTGCTTTAGTTGTGTAATTAATTTCATTAAATTAGGCATCATTTCAATCAACTGAGAGGAAATTGAGTGGAATGCCTTGAATTGGCGTCTCAGGACTGAACAACAGTCAATCCTCCTGCATATGTTGAAAGGGAAGGGGGTCTCACTTTGTGGTTGCAGACTCAACGCTGTGTACCTCATCCCTCATGTCTGCATGTTTTGACATCGTTATCTGCATTGAGAGGCATAAATATGAAGCTTCCACAAAGTCAGGAGTCCACACAGTTGGAGTTCCTCTGGAAACCTACAGCACTGGAAAATCTGCAGCAGTGCAGTTGAATGGGGCTGTGCAGTTTCAGGAGCATTTCCCTACTCCCCTTTAAGTGCACAGATTCTTATCATAGGAGTAAAAGGCAGGGAGGAAGGAATGTATTACACACATGTAATGGCAAGTGGGATGAAATGCTTTTATTGCACTAATATTATCCCAAAAGACCAGATTCTGGGACCTTGTATTTTGACTCCTTGTCCAGTTAGCATGCAAAAACACTCTAGATATACATAAAATCTCCAGCATCCCACCATTTGCTGTGTTTTGTTCTTATGTTTTAGCTGTCTTTTGTTGTATTTCTTTAGCTGTATTTCTCTAATCTGTTCTTATGTTTTTGTTATATTTCTTTTTTAAATCTGACTTTTATTATTAACTGCCTTGAGTTCCATTCTTAGCAGGAAAATGGAATATAAACATATTAAAGACTACTAATTATTTTTTTAAAAATGCGAACAATAATAATTAGTTGTTAGCTGGCCATGGTTTTTTAATTTTTTAATAAAATCTATGTGACAAAAAAAAGACATAACTCACAGAGCCAAATGAAATCAAAGCTGACAATTTTTCAAGCATCTGATGTGCACAAATTAGTAAATTTATAACATAATCCTATAAAGCAGATTTGGACAAATACAACAAATAATATAGGAGTTGTGGGTGTGGATCTGTATGTATATGCATATACGTGGGGGGGGTAAGATCCTGAGGTTGCATGTTGTCTATTAGGGCCACAGCACTAATTTTTCTTTTGCTCCAAAATTATCCTAAAATGAGCTCAAGGGGATGTGGAGTCCCCTGAATCTCCAAGAATCATAGCAAATTTTTGCAAGTTTTTTTTAAAAAAAAAGTCTAAAAATGACCCAAAATGCCCTCAAGAGGCCCAGAAAGGTCCAAAAACATGGTGAGGATATCCCTTTCTCCCCTAAAGAGTGTTGAAACATTTGATTAGTTTTAATTTTTATTTTTATTTGTGTGAGTGTTGCAGTGGGGGGTGCAGTTCTTGAAGATGTAGGGACTAATGGGGGCCCCCAGCCTTCCACAGTTGCCCACCTGTGATTTAAGGCAATGTTTCTTGGGGTGAAACTTTTGCCTGAGGTCCTGAAAAGTGAGCTGGATGGATGTGTTTGCAAAGTTTTGCAGGGAGGGAAGGGCAAAAGGAGACTGCAGAGAGCCCAAGGAGGGAGAGCCAAGAGTGGAGCACTCAGGGGAGGAGGGAATCTAGCACTACCAGGAGAACAATCCCTGACTTGTAAAGGGATTCTGGGGAGGCACACAGCCTATCTTTTGCAGATTGACAGGGTATTCTTTTCTTGTTGTTACAGAGGTGATGGTGATGGTGATGATATTGATATTGGATTAGTCATTAATCCAAGACTTACTGTGGGCTAAATGAGTGCAGTTGTTTCTCAGGACCAAATATTATGGAAATCTAATTCACTTGAAGGTCAAAGCATCTTAAACGCATTACTCAAATGAAGAGAATATAATATTTTTAAAACATGTACATTATTACATCAAGGACCATTTCAGAGCAGAGGGTTAGAAGAAATTATCAGTTAATGATTTGTTTTACATTTGGTTATAACTGATTAATCACCAATCTTGATTAATAGTTTCAACTGTAGTATTTAAATATAGGCAGCCTGTGGGCCACCTAATGATGAATGAATATGGCAAGTAACTTTCCTTCAGTTAGATTCTCTGTCTCCTTCAGGGCCGGCTTGGCTTGGCACTCAAGAACACTCAAACAGCTCAATCAGGTGCAACCATTCAGGGGTCTCTAATGTGTGTCCTTGTGGAAGGCACATGTATCATGTTACATTTCCTCTTTCTGTCTTTTAGATACAAAGCAATTTACAGAATCCTCCACAGAAACAATTTGTAAATTGTCCTATTTGTACAAGTTGTACAATTTTTGGTCAGAGTTGGGCGAAATGTTTAGGGCACCCAGCATGTCTTATATCTTTCTTTTTTTCTCCCCATAGCAGTTCCTCTAATAAGTAGAACATTGAATGAACTATGGTGTTAAGCACCGGACATCGGTTGGGGACTCTCTTTCATGTGCCTTACATGATCCTGAGGGATTTGCAGCCCTTATTATTAATTTGTCCTTTTGTAGTGGATATTTATTTATTTATTAGAAAGACGTGTGTATTACTGGGTATTACTACTAAAGCAATTTTCAGCATTAAACAAAACAGCCCAATGAAAACACCTTCTTTCAACATATGAGAAAATTCCCAGGAGTTCATGAGTGGGGCAAAGCTAAGATACCATAACAGTTTTTCGGTAAATGCCTTAAACCTGATGGAGGTGAGACCTGACATACTACAGAGGAGAAATCCATTCTCCCCTCTGCTGAGTGTGTCCCAGTGCAGAGAGCGTATCACTAGGTTACCACGAAATGGAAAGATAACTGTGCCTCCTAGGAGGATCTTGGTGGCTTGAGAGGTTGATGTTGAGGGGGGAGATTTTAAGAATTTAAGAAAAGGAAATAAAATTTGAATGAAAACATAAAGAACTCCCTCTGCTCTCTATTTCTCTCTTGTCTTAACAGCACACTTTTACACTTTGAACACTTCAGAGGACCCTCTGCTTTGTGGTAATGGTTCAGATGCTGGGTAAGCAACTTTCAGAATGTTAAGCCTGTGGGAGGGGGGCCTTTACCAATAATAATGCAAAAAGTCAGCTAATGAATAACATGGATCTAAGAATGGCAAGCAGGATTCACTTTGGATAATGGGGGCTTTCCTCTTTTCTTGCATATCTTCCAATTGCTCCTCCAAAAACCTGCTCCTGAGGGTCTTGGTGAATACTCTGAAGCAGCAAGGAATAGGGCATAAGGAATTTCCAGCTGGAGGGAAGAAGGTGTGAAAGTGAGGCTCCCACCTTTACAGGACCAGTGTTATCACTCTGTTTTTATAGGGCAAGAAGATCTGGCCTGTTTTAATGCTTTGTTTTAAACAGGCCCAGTGTAGCATGCTTTCTTTGCAGAAATATGGGTTATTGTTGGAAATAATGGTGATGTAATGGGGTGTAAATCCATCAAAAGCAGCACATTTTAATGGCAGTTTGCAGCTGGTTTGAGCTAATTGAATTTTTTAAATTAAATAATTATTTTTGAACAGTTTTTTTCAGGATGGTTGGGGAGTTTTACAGAGTCCAAAGGGATATTTGAAAGGCTGTAAAATTGCCCCTGGGGCTTGTAGACATCCCAGATACCACAATTTCACCACCTCCTATTTATACAGTTAATTTTAATGTTGTGAGCCTAATTCAGATTAAACCAATTTGTCCACTTTACCTTCTAAAGGAAACGAAAAGAAGGCCCCGGAATAGAAACAGTCACAAAAGGGCCAAAGCTTTGATTTGATGCTTAGAAAATAGAAATCTGTGTGGTGTACTCTGTCAGTTTCCAAGGCCATTATATGTCTGATCTTTGTCAATTTTGCGTGCATTCATAAATAAACACCTCCTTTACCCACATTAATCTGTATTGTTGTTGTGTTTTAAATCCATATACACACAAATTATGTCATAGGTCCTGCATCATTAGATGCAGTTCCAATGATGGAGCTGCACAAAAGCTGCTGTATAAGCCGGGCAGCTCAGCCAATGGAGGGTTGAAGTATTGGGTAGTGGGGTGGTGAACAAAGAAGGTTCCAGCTCTCTCCCAGCAGTGAGATGTTTTGTGACAGTAAGGCACTTTGGGGCTGTCACAGTGACTGTCACAAAGTGCCTTTCTGTTGGGAGAGGGAAGCTTCTTTACTCATCGCACTGTTCCCTAGTACTTCAGAAAACACTCTCTTGGCAGAGCTGGCAGGGTTATACAGTAGGTTTTTAAAGCATTTTCAATCATTGCACTGGAACAAGACTGTAAATGTGAATCCCAAAAAATTGTGGGTTATGAGCCTATCTTATGATGTCACAAATACTGAACAGCCTATATTCAAATATTTTCAAATGTTAAAATATATTTAAATACTTTAATTTTTTTTTTTTTACAAATATGCATTTAAATATATTTTATCTTCTGTTTCTAAATGCATTACATGCTAAAATGGAAAGCTGTAAATGCTTTATGCTGCATTTTTGGAGCTGAGAACTATATTATAACATTCAGAAAAGTACAAAATCCAAAAGATAGTTACATTCCAACTAAGGCATTCATTCAGGAGGTTTAGAGCAGAGCAATATTTATCACAAGTCATATCAATAGAATTGTCCAATAATGGAAGACTGACTTATTCTTGAAGACACATGCCTTGTTTCTTTCTATTTTGTGAGCATCAGTGTAAACTTTTATCTCTTCAGAATTGCTGTTTTGTTTTATTATTAGTTCCTCGTCCCCTTCTTTTTCATTTTCTTTTTATTCCTGTTATTGTTAATATTGTCCTTGTTACTATTGTTAACATTACTTCCAGACACCTAACATTTGCTAATCCAATGTAATCTGTTCTATATGCTTACCGTGGGATAGTAGGCATAGCATCAGCTGATACTGTTCATTACCTTCTCCCTTTTTTTAGGCAGTGCCCAGAAGGGTACACGTGTGTTAAAGCTGGGAAAAACCCCAACTATGGCTATACAAGTTTTGATACCTTCAGCTGGGCCTTCTTGTCACTGTTTCGGCTGATGACTCAAGATTACTGGGAAAACCTTTATCAACTGGTGAGAAAGACTCAAAATTCTACTCATACTGTAATTGCTGAGAAGGCTTAACATTACTTATTTTTTAAAAGAACTTTCCATCTGTGTGTGTGTGTGTGTGTGTTTTGTATGTATGTAAATATATATGGCTGAGCAATACAACTTAATCATTCCTTGAGCAATGCAAGAGCCCCCAGTTTGATTCAGGGCTTGATTTGAGGATTATACCTAAGCCAACTTCATTCAGACTCGTATCCAAATCCAGGGTCAGAAATTGAGATTTTCATGCCTTAGGTTGACTTGGATTGGAAACAAAAGCTGTCATAATTTGTTTTTTCCCCACAAGTTGGTGAAATTTGAAAACATAGGTCTGAATCTTCTTGGTGGGCCCAACTAAACTAGACCTACTGAACCAGTAAGATTTATCTGTATGTTGACATTCAATTCAGCAATTGAATCAATGAGTCTACTTTTGCTGAAATTAACCAATAAGATTAAGGCCATGATAGTCCCCTTCAAGTGAATGAACTCTGCCGACTTGCACACAGGTAGGTGCAGAAATGTAGGTACTTCTAAAATTTTCTTTAGTATATTTAAATTGTTCCTAGTATATGAGCAGCCTTTCTGTGCTGTGATTCTGCCTATGACCTATAGATATTGTTTGTGCACTGAGACAGACTGTATATAACTGAGAAAGACACACACAGTACAGGGACACAAAAGGATAAGTAAGAGCAAAACAAGAGAAAAAGTAAGGGCAGAACAAAGCCACAAAACAACCACAAAGACTGATATTGAAATCCAACATAACTTTTTTTTAAAAAATGGCCACATTTGGAGTGGGAGTGTGGTAAGGAGATATGGAAATGATAAGTCCAGATAAAACTACTGCTAAAACACACTGAGACCATCTCCCAGACTCGCTCAAACAGTTAATATAAAGTGGAATGAAGTATGAGACTGGATTACAAAAAGTTTAGAAATGTAAGTTTAAAGACTGCATACTAGTAGGATGGTGGAAGAAAAAAACAGCCCACAGTCAATACACAGCTGCCACCAAACTTCAACAAATCTCTATTGAAATGTTCCTGCTGCTAAGAGAGAATTAACACAATTAAAACAATCTTCACCATCCATCTTTCCAAGCATTGTAGCTGAAATTCTTGCTCCAGACTGAACAGTAAAGCTGTCAGTGAGCAAACTTCAGTTTCCTCCTCGCTCTCCCTCCATATCTGGCATTTTCCATATCTGGTGGTATTTCTGCCACATTTTACACACAAGAAAAAGATGCATCTCACTAGTGATGATTGGAGACTGGTCCATATGCCAGATTAAAAAGTAGAAAGAACGGGAAACATCCACTGAATCTGATACAAAAGAGAAAGAAAGTATCAAAATGTAGGAAATATGTTATTTCTCAAAGAAACTCAACACATTTCAACATGCTGGGATTTCTGAATACCTCTAACACTTATTCCTAGAAATTGTTTTCAAAGTAGGAGGAAGTGCATTGTATCTTTCCTGTGTGTGTGTGTGTGTAAAGGTGACCCTAATCATAACACCTTGGTGGCAAGGAAGGCACTTAGGGGATGCGTAAGAACCTTAAATCTTAAGTATGTGGCTAACCTGCAGGCCTACATTAAGCCCTAAAGGTCAATAGTACTGACCTGCACTGTTCAATCTACTTCCCTTCCAGGAATGTAAATCTTCACTAATTTTATTCTTAAAAGGAAGCAAGAAATATGTTTAACATTTTTTTTCCTGCTGCGTATCTTTGAAAACTACACAGATTTTGAAGACTATTAGCAGTTTGGGACTTTTTTTGCACAAAATCCATACTTTTTGGCACAGGAAACAGCATCTTCTGCACAAGTCTCTAGAAAAAAAAAGTTGTTTCCTGCCCTCTTCCCCACTTCTGAAAAAAATCATGTGCAAAATTTGCACAGAATCATTCTATAGCTGTGGATCTTCTCTTTAGCTCAAGATTATCTTCTTTTAAAGTTTGATGATACGATTTTGGTGCTCTCTAAAGACATAGAAACCTTCAACATCCAAAACTTGTTTCTGAGGACTTTGCAAAATTATCTGGATTCAGGTTTAATTTTCTTAAGTCTGATCTTATGTGTTGCAGTATTCCTTTTGTCATTTCTGATAAACTTTAAAAAAGGCTAATAAGCCATGTATGGAGTAATATGGAAAAAGATATTGCAGGCTCTAAAGTGATGAAATAATCTAAAATTGTCTTTCCCAAGTCACATTACCATTATAATAATAATGGTTCTATCCAGGTTTTCTTACTTATTTTATGTACCCCCTTTTGAGTTTTCAGATGGATGCTCAATACTTGGTAGTGGAAGTTAGAAGCTTTTATTTTTAGTAACCATAAATTTAGGATCACTAAAGTGCTCAAATATAGGTCATCCCTAATAGGTGCATGAGGAATACTTCTTTTTAAAACCTCTTATAAAACCTACTAGTTCAGACTTGCACAACTTGGGAGTAGATAAGGGCTGAAATTAAATAGGCTAAACTTCTTCGGGCCGCAGATAGGTTTTTAGCGCCTTACTTTCCACGTAAAGTTATAATAACGATGTAATGTTTTTTAATTGCAAAATAAATTATAGTATAATTAATTTTTAAATTATTTTGCAAATAAAATAAATCATATTATAAAAAAGGGAAATTAAGGAAGTTTTTCCTAATGTTTAGGTGGAACTTCTTTTCCTGCAGTTTGAGGCCTCCTCCGTGTCCTAGGGCCTTTCCACACTACACTGTTACAATGCTATTGTTCCACTTTCAACAGCCCATGGAATTCTAGGGTTCGTAGTTTCGTGAGGCCAAAGAGCTCTCTAAATACCCCTCCCTAAGTTGCAAATCTGAGGATTCCACAAGGTGATGAAAGTGGAATAATAGCACTATAACAGCACAGTATGGAAAGGCCTCTACTCTCTTAAGCAGCAGAAAACAAGCTTGCTCCATCTTTTACGTGACATCCTTTCAAATAAGAACTTCACAAAAGTTCCTTTTGGTGAACTACAACCTCCCAAAACCCCAGGTAGCATTATTACTGACTGGGGAATTCTGGGAGTTATAGTCTTAAAAAACAATACTTTCAAACTCTGGGTAAGCTGTTATTTCACTACAGAGTAGACTCGGTGAATTATTGCTATTGTGTGCCTTCAAGTCATTTCTGATTTACAGCGACCCTAAGGCAAACCTATCACTGGATTTTCTGGGGCTGAGAGTGTGTGATCTGCCCAAGGTCACCCAATGGCTTTCCATGAGTGAATAGCTCAAATCTTGCCTCTGGTACAAACTCACACAGCAATCTTAGGGAAATGTCCTTCCTTAAATTTCACCCACCACTACCAGTACACAATATGGGGAATTACAACACTGGCCATTTCTACCCTACACTGTTATAGTGCTATTATTTTGCTTTCAGCAACCTGTGGAATTCTGGGGTTTATAGTTTCCTGAGGCCAAGTTGTAGTTTCCCGAGGCCGAGAATTTTAAAGGCCCCTCCCTAAACTGCAAACGCCAGGATTCCATAGCATGTTGAAAGTGGAATAAGAGCATTGTAACAGTATAGGACAGAAATGGCCACTGTCTTACCCTCTTGGCCTGTTGTTAGAACAACTGATATAATGCAGATGTGACAAGTTGTGATTACACAAAACCAGTAAATAGGATTATTGAAAAGACAAGAGAGCTATGCCTTAAGAAATGTAGCAGTGTGTAATTTGCAAAAGATTTACAAAAGATTTGCAAAAGATAAAAAGGGAGGGAAACAGTTTGGGGTGGTAGGAAAAAAAGTATTATTTAGGAGAAAGGGGGAAGAAAATAGATTTGGATTATGAACA
This sequence comes from Ctenosaura bakeri, assembly GCA_948474755.1. NCBI lineage: Eukaryota > Metazoa > Chordata > Lepidosauria > Squamata > Iguanidae > Ctenosaura > Ctenosaura bakeri. The sequence goes on along the minus strand of CAOLHI010002801.1, from coordinate 5,405 downwards.
AGGGGAATTCCAGATGGTGGGAGGAGTTGGAATTTATGAGGGTGCATGCCGGAATAGACCTAAATTGCATTGTAAAATGCAGTCTTTAAATGCAATTTAATTTTTTCTGATGCAGTTTAGGAGGAATGGGGGTGAATGAAGACACTGATCTGTAATAGGCTGCTTCCCTCAGAGGGTCCCAGTTCACCATGTAACAGTCCATGTTGGAGGAGGAAACTACCTCCTTTCTTGCCCCCTCCAGCCCCAGCTGGTCTTCTCCTTTTCCCAGGCACTTCTGCCCTCACCACACATCCAAGGGAAATAGAAGGAGAAGAAGCAACTGCCGCCATCTTGCACAAGGGCAAAAGGTAGCATCAGCTTGGCTCTCTGCTGCCCCCTGGAGGGAAGGAGGAGGGAATGGCCCAGCTGGATTCATTCAAAACCATCAGTAACCTAATTGCTGCAACCTTTTTTTGGCCCTCGCACTCATGAGCGAAGTGGGCCGCACAAAATCCTTCGGCAGGCCACATGCAGCCCCTGGGCCATATGTTGTGCAGGCCTGTACTAGTTTCTCCATTTATTTACTTTGATAAACAATTTGCACACTCAGATATGGTGCCAAATGGAAAATACAGAAAAAAATTACTTAATTCTCAGATAGTTGAACAAATTGATAGTTGAACAAATTTTGTTTGTGAAAAAGAAGTTGTCTAAATGTGCAAAATGTACTTTTTCAGCTCTAAAAGCAGTACATATTATGGAACCATAAAAAAGAGGTTCTGATGTTTGTCATTTCACTAGTTCAGCTATTCTGCATTTCACATAGACAAAAAAACAATTTAATGTAACACTTTTTGACAAGGTACAGGCAGCCCTCCACTTTTGTGGGAGTTAAGGGTGCGGTACCCCTGCAAAAGTGGAAAACCCAAATGTCTCTAGCCCCACCCACCACCCCGCCCATATTTAACACACACAAGAAAAGCATCTGCACTTTTGGGGTGGCTGGACCTGGCCATGCATGCATTACTTTGTGTGCTAACTTGGGTGGGTGGCAGGAAGGAGATGGCAGAGAGGAATGGGAAAAGGGAGGACAGGTGGCAGATGAGACTGATGGAGGAAGTGCCACCACTGTAAAAGCAGCTGCCACCTCTGCCCTTGCTTTCCTCCTCCTCCTCCTCCTGCTGTCATCCTGCCCGCCTGCCCCAGCTCTCTCCTCTTTTCCTCTCGTCATCCTGCTCCATCTGCCCCAGAGACCTGCACATCACCCACCCACTCTCATTCCTTCAGCTCCCCTGTCCCATCCCCTTCCCCCACCCCACCCACCAAAGCAAGTGAATGAGTGAGAGAACACACTTGCGCTCTCCCTCTTCCTACTCCCTTGTCCCCACCCCCTCCCCCAACGGAATGCTAGTGTGTTCCCACCCTCATATTGCTCCCTTATCCCATCCCCTTCCCCAGCCAGTGAGACAGCAAGGGAACACATACACATGCTCCCCCTCCCCCCATCCCATCAACACCCTCCCACCTACCCAAGCAAGTGAGTGAGGGAATGCAGGCATGTGCCCTGCCCCCTCCTGCTCCTCTGTCCCATCCACTTCTCCTTACCCACCTGCCCAAGCCACTGAGGAAGGGAGTGCATGCATGCACCCTCCCACTTTCCCATCCAATCTCCCCCATCCCCAGTGAGGAGCAGAGAGAAGGAATGCATATGTGCAGCCTCCCTCCTCCTCTTGTCACATCCCATCCCCCTGAGTCAGTGACAGAACACACGCGTGTTCTCCCTTCTCCCTCTTTCCACATCCCATTCTCTTTCCCCCATCCTTTCACCTCAGCAAGTAAGCAAACATACACACACACACTCTAACTTCCCCTGTCCCATCCCCATCCCCATCCCCCTGCCCGCCTACCTACCCAAGCGGGAGAATGAGCAAGGGAACATACACCCATGCTTTCCCTCCTCACACTTCCCTGTCCCATTCCCTTCCCTGCCTTCCTGCCTGCATGTGTGAGTAAATCTGCAAATAATCAAATCTGCAAAGGTCAAAACCCACAAATGTAGAGGGGTGATTGTAGTATTAAGCAAACTGTGAGATTTTTACACTGACACCCAACCACTTTCATGGAAAGCTGTGGAAGAATCAACATAAAATTCAAATATAAATTGGCATGTGTGCAGTCAGATTGGTAATTTCATCAGGCAGCCACATATTAAAATTAAAGTTTTGCAGGAGCTTACCCCATTTGAAATTGGATGGCTGTGTGAAGAGATTTGGGGATATAGTTTGTTTAAGTATGATATGTGTCCTTCAGATGGTATCAGAAGAGCATGGGAAATTGACTGGAATACCCACCCATCTATTCATGACTTAATTATATCCCACCTTTCTCCCAGGCTGGTACTGAAGACAGCTTATGAAAAAGATGGAGAATACAATAAAATACATATATTTAAAAACATACAGAATCAAGAGTATTAAATTAAAATTGATTAAAATCTAAAGCAGATTAAAAACAGTATAGCATCATTTTGCACAGATAAGGGAAAAAGGGGGTTTTATATTGGACAATTTCTCTTTCAAAAGTATCTCTGCTTCAGTAAAAGAAAACACATTAAATATTTTCTATAAATGGCATACATAACGGTGTACAAAAATTTATATAAATTGTTCCTATCAATATTCAGAGTGGTTCTGTAGTAAACTAACTTAATTGTGGGGTGAAATCTTTTCAGAATCAAATAATATTACTAGCCTGCATCTTCACAAAGACTCCAGAACGGGCCCTTCTGGATGTTTTTTAAGGACACAGTGCAAAAGTATCTCACAAACTCTTTTTTTAAACCATATTTTTATTAAATTTTGTTATCCGTAATAGAAGAAAAGAAAATTTACATTCCCAAATTAACTTATTTCCATTTTCCCTCCCCCATTACAATATATTCATAATTCATATTATATACAATATACATATGTTATATACAAGTTATGTCTGTAATTTTTGTAATGATGATCTAATGAATAATTAATATTTAATAAGCAATCAACAATAAACAATACCAAAGAATAAGAAAAAACTATCCCCCCCAGGCAAAAGACAGTTTGTTGCATCAACTGAGAAACTTTCCCCAAAATAATTAATTTCCACCCCCGATCATAAACTTAACATAAACATTGGTTGCGTTCCTTCCTTAACCTTTGTTAGAAAGGAAGAAAAACCTTATCCATGTACTCCCACAAATAACTTCATGTTTATATGAGGAGCCTTTACAAGCTAGCACAACTACAAGAATACAAATACATCAGTGACAGGAATATACAATAAACACTTCCTTTATGAATTCTCTTTAACATACTTGAATGTACTTGAATAAGGGGCTCCATACTTCATAAAATTGCTTTGTAGTTTTATATTGAAGCATAAAAGTGAGCTTATCCAATTCTGCTGTCTCCAGAAGTTTATCCCACCATTCCTCCTCATGGGGAATAGTTTTCTTCCGCCAGTGTCTAGCCAAAACTATTCTGGCTGATACAATCATATGCCACACTAGCCATTGAATCTGATTATTTAGGGTACATAAATTTACCATACCCAATAGAAAAATTTCTGGAGTTAGATTTATGTTGATGCTCAGAACCCTTTGCATTTTAATTCAAATTTTGGACCAAAACTTTTTGACCTTTTCACACCCCCACCACTGATCACACTTTATCACACTTCCAGCAAAGATCCTTGTTATTCTTTGAAATTTTAGCTGTCCTAACTGGTGGGAGATACCATCGAAACCATGACTTGATGACATTCTCTTGAAGATAATAGGACCTAGTAAACCTAGACGCATTCTTCCATGCGTTGGTCTAATTGTCCAAATCTATAGTATGGCCACCATCTCTAGCCCACCTAATCATATAGTCCTTAACCACCTCATTTTCTAACTCCATTTGAAGTAGATATTGATAAAAGTTTGACAAAAGACCACGTTCCCCACTTCTCATAATCAATTCAATTTGAGAGGATTTGGTAACAAAAACCCCTTCTACAAGGTTCTTTTTGAATCTGTTTTAACTGTAAGTAGGGGAACCATTGTAAGATAATTCCTTCCTGTTCCAGTTGTGAACGTTCCTTCAAACAAATCTGATCATTTTGTTTATAAGTCTTTGTAATTGATCCATTTCGTATCTCTCTGCAAAGTTTGAATAGAAAAGGCTTCTAGCGGTGATACCACTATTGGGATTCCCAGACCTAAACGGCTTCTAATTTTAATCCAAATATCAAATAAGGATCTGCAAATAACATGATTTCTGAATAGTTTTTGTGTTTCTTTTCGTTGATACCATAAGTAATAATGCCAACGTAGCGGTAGATCATGACATTCTAAACTCAATAATCTGGGGTTGTCCAACAAAATCTAGGGTTTAATCCATGCCAGACAACTAGCTTTATAATATAATTTGATGTTAAGCAACGCCAGTGCTCCTTTCTCTTTCTTGTCTGTCATTGGTCTTGTTTTGATTCTCGACAGTTTCTTTTGCCATAGAAATTGAGATATACCTTTCTCACATTCTTTAAACCATTTGGTTGAAATATTAATTGCTATCATTTGGAATAAAAACAAAAGCCTTGGCAACACACCCACTTTAATTAGAGATATCCTACCCAGTAAGGACAGATCTAGTTTTCCCCAATTTTCAAGTTTTTTTTAATTGTTTTCCATGTCAGTTGGTAATTATTTTGAAATAATTGAGTATTATTGGTAGTGATCCAAATTCCCAAGTATTTCACTTTAGTAGCTGATTGAATATCTGATATGATTTCTAACTGTTTGACCTCTTCTGCTTTCATATTTTTGGTGAGTATCTTAGTTTTTTGCTTGTTAATTCTAAACCCCACTACTCTCCCATAACTATTCAGTATTTCCAATAACCGAGCAATTTGGTGAATAGGGTTTTCTAAATATAACATAATGTCGTCCGCAAAGGCCTTATATTTGTATTGTATTTGTATTAATACCTTTGAGGTGATCGTTATGTTGGATATCTCTGAGCAGTACTTCCAATGTCACTATAAAAATTAAGGGTGACAACAGGCACCCTTGTCTAGTACCTTTCATGAGAGGAAAATTCTCGCATCTTTCAGAGTTTACTAACAGATGGACTTTCTGATCAGAGTATATCAGTTTCATCCATTCTAAAAAATCCTGACCAAAGTTCATCTTTTCCACCAATTCAAGTTGTCGAACACCTTCTCTGCGTCCAGAAAGATCAGAGCTCCTTTCTTTTCGTTGTGAACGTGGAAATATTCAACGACATCTATCGTAGATCTTAAATTATTTCTCATAAAACAATTCCGAAGAAAGCCACTCTGATCCTCGCCTACATAAGCATAAAGAATCTTCTTTAGCCTCTGTGACAAGATGGCACTAAAGATCT